>JACDRP010000092.1:0-158842 GCA_013841185.1 Hycleus phaleratus | reverse complement strand
TTGGTGATACACACCCTTAAAGTATTTTTGTTTCCGAGTGATGTATGCATTAAAGCAGTATTCACTTTAGAAAAGAATCTGTGCAAATTTACTAGTTTTCAGATTGAAACTTTGTTTTAGTTTACTGAAATTTCAACTAAAAATCTAAAATGAACGCTACATTTCAACGGTTATAAACGCCTGAAATTTCGGTCATGTAATTTAATCTTTAGACAGTTAATTCTTGTGATTTTCAACAACTTTAACCACAGAGGATCCAATAAAATGTTTATATTACAATTTTCAACAGGTTGTAAACTTATACCTTTATAGAATATAATTTTAAAGATAATAATCACTAAATATAAAAACGTTTAGGTTTTATAGAACTGAAAGAATAACAACACCAATAGAATAAAAAAATAAAAGAATTCAGGTGTTTTAACTTTTATTTATACAGTAAATTAAATCATTACACCCCAGGGTAGTCGTTTTCTATACACCCTCTTGTTTTCATCTATTTCAATGGGTCTTATTCGAATCCAAGGATCAAGTTTGATCACTATAAGCATCGAATCTACTACCCTTTAAAATTATCAAAAATTTACAAGCGACCGTGCCAGAAAGTGTTATGTTAACTTTAAGGAAACAACGAAATAAATAAACGGTAAACAAGAGGAAAGATCATTCGTTTAATTGATCGCGTGCAATTAACGAAATCCTATTTATAAACGTGTCACGTTGATATATTTACTCTTAAATTATATGTAACTGTACTATAAATATGTATCCGGTTATTTTTATTATTATTAAATTTTTCGAATCTATTCCTGATTGATGACTAGTAGATCTTAACTGGAACATTATGATAAATGAACAACAGTCTAATTATCCGTTTTGATAAAGTTCAGTATTAGTTTGTGAAGTTCTAAAGGCGGAGTTGCTTGTCTCTAATTTGTCGAGGGTAAGTTTTTCTTTATAGTTTACGTACTATTACCATATGGAAAAATCGACAGTTTGGGGTGTAGTCATTGTAGTTGACTGAAGGTGACAAGACCGTTATCATAAATCATTGCAAGTATGCCAAAAATGAAACACACAAGAATTACTGATTACACTGGAATTATAACAAATTAAGCTCGTTAAGAACGGTATTCGGTTGGCTGGGAATGTATAAAAATCCAAACATAAATCAAAATCTGTACACAATTCGGATGAAATTTTTGGTATTTTAATTATTAATCTTGGTGTTTGGTAGTAAGAAAAACGTTGTAAGTTGGAATTGTTTCCAGGCACACAGTAATAATGACGCCAATGATGGTGAAAAAAGCGTACAGAGAGGCAACAAAACTGGGAAGAAAAAAAAAACGTAACAATGAGCCGGTGTCTGATTTAAAGGCGCGCCCATAAGTGCACATACACATGAAAACGGAGTCGTGTTGTTTCATCGAAATACCTTATTTAGAATAAAGGGTGGATAGATAGAATTTGTATACCATGTACGTGTATTATGTAGTGAAGAGGGTCTGGTGTGTATTCTCACAAAGTCGACTTTATTGTTGTTGTATTGGGGGGCGCTTAATCCGCCCTTTAAACACGAACGAACGGACCCCTGTAGTTAAACTGAAGTATTATACACCACACACTAGTAGTTGTAGACAGACAACTAACAACGAACCCTACTTGGTGGAGGGTTGAAGATGACGAATAACAACTTATCTTTCCATCTCTTATTTACTATGATTTTATACATCCGCATAGTATATTTCGTATTATACGAAACTATAAATTATGTTGGGGATTCTTTAGCCGTCTGAAAGTCGACTTGATGACGCCTTAAAACCGATTTGTCCTCCACTTTACTGTAATACAACTCCACATTTCACAATAAGAAATCAACAGTTCAAGACTTATGCTTTGAAAGTTACTCAGTATTTTAAACTACAGATGCTTATTAATTTATTTTAATTGTTTTGACCTTTAAGCAAATGTCTCTTACAAATTGATTGAACTACTCGATAAGAAATTATATTCCAATTGAATCTATCGATCGATAAAAAGCATTATACCAAGTGGAATATCTTTCTAACACCTTAATTAACAACATCCCTTCCTAGAGCCCTTTCAAATTCGATTCGATTATATTTCTTAAATGCTGTTCAAATAATACGCTCTGAAGTGGATTTTATCCTCTAGTTTCTCTCCCTTTCTATATTCCGTCGTGTATTTCTGATCAAAAACGGATTAAAGATCGATGTTTTCGTAGTTGTAACGAAAACGATCAACTTTTATTCCAACCGTCACACCATAGGCGTAACGCCCCCCCTTTAACATTTATTAAACAAATTTGATCGATTGAATTAGCATAATTGCAATTTCAATGATTAAAAATCAACCACAAACCTCTCTAATTTGATGGTTGTAATAAATTTGATTTTAAAGCAAAAACGAATTAATTGACGTGAACTGGATCGCCACCACTGGTATTAGCGCTTTTGTTCCAGTAATCACCGTTGAACTTCACTTGCTGAAATCGAATAGTAGGTGATACGATTTCAGGATGTTGTAGTTGTAGTAGTTGAATGAGTACGAAAACTGGAATGAAAGAGAATATAAAACACCAATCTCGTTGTCCAATTAAAACCGAAATCCCATTTTTCGACAAGCTCGTGAATTATGGTGAAAGTTGGCCAAGGGGAGAAGGAAAAAAGGACAACACTATTGAACGACTGAAAAGAAAAAGATTAATTTGATGAGAATTTTTAACAAAAAAAAAGAAAATATATATTGAAGATTTCGTGAATAAAACACGCACGTATTTTTATTGATTAAGCAATTATCAATTAATGGAGAAAATTTACACGGAAACAACACGATTTATTCAGTGTTGTGTGTATCTGTATGTGTTTCGTTTTCAAGGGAGTTAATTGAAACGAAACAACAAGTTTTTGTTGGTTTGCAAAGGAGAAGGGACTAATTAGATTCAGTTTGATATAAACTTGGGAGTTTCAGGCTTGAAAACACACTTATTTAATCGGATTTCCATGTAGATTGTGAAATATACCTCGTTTTTACTCTATCCAATTGTTTAAGAGTAACGCAATTTATTCGAAATATTTAATATTGTGAGAGAATTACTTAATATTTATTGAGATAAAAAACTGTTAGATCACTCAAGAATGGAGAACCGTAACCTATCTTAATGCAACCTTGCTTTTGAACTTGTGTTTTGTCGGATTGCAACATATAAACTACTCTACTTTTTTTCCTCTAGTTGTAGATTAAATAAAGATGCAAATACTAACAAATAGTACAAGTCTATGTAATTTACGTAGAGAAAGAGAGACGGTGTACAATAAAAGATTGGGTAGCAAAGAGTCCAACCTATTTGCGTACAAAATTATAAATATCCCAGACGGCAGATGTGTTTGCCATATTCACAAATATAAATGCAGTATGGAGCTATATAGATGTGAAAATATTGTCCATGATGACATTTCTCTTTTCCATACCACACATACGAGGTCTGTTCAAAAAAAATCGCAAATTTTGAATTTCCGCAGGCAACGTATATTTGATTTTTGATTTTTTTGTAGCGCTATGTTGGTACTCATATCCCTTACTTATGCTAACAACGTCGGCCATTTTGAATGTGCTCCAGAGGGTCATAACTGATGACGAATCATGGGTTTATGGTTATGACGTGGAAACCAAAGCTCAATCATCTCAATGGAAGCTGCCGCATGAGCCAAGACCGAAAAAAGCACGCCAAGTTTGGTTAAACGTAAAGGTTTTGCTCAGAGTTTTCTTCGATTGCGGCAGCGTGTTGCATCATGAGTTCTTGTCACAGGGTAGTACGACCAACAAGGAATATTACCTGCAAGTTATGCGTAATTTGCGCAAAGTAATCCGCCAGAAACTGGCTTTTGCACCATGATAACGCCCCTGTTCACACATTGTTGTTTGTGCGCGAATATTTGTCCAAAAACAACACAGTAATGGTGCCGCAACCACCATATTCCCCAGATCTGGTCCCTTGTGACTTTTTCCTGTTCCCAAAACTGAAGAGACCCATGAGAGGATGACGTTACGTCTCGATTGAGGAGATAGAGACGGCATCAAAGGAGGATCAAGATCACAAAAAATGATTTTTTAAGTGCTTCGATGGGAATTACTTTGAAATGGACAAAATAGATATTCATGAATAAATAAATAGTTATTGAAAAAATAGAAAATCGCGATACTTTTTGAACAGACCTCGTATATGTTTCCAAATGATTTTCTAGTACATGAAAATGTATCCAACATCCTGGACATTCCTTTAAATCTATGCAGGAAACTTTGGGTATAAATTGTGAACTTAAAGGTGTTACTTTGACATCTCCTCCACTTTGATGTCTATGATAAATGTGGAACAATTTACAGTCTGTTTGATCATCATCCTGTACGCGGGTGTATGTACAAAATCGTTTCGGATGTACAAAATCAACATGTCTCCACGTTCACTTTTTTAAATTTAAACAGTTAACATTATCCATTAACAAACTGTTGACATTGTCACGGTTATTAGAACCTCATACAGCATATTAATTGATTTAAAACGTGTAAAAGTAGTATTGAAGCTCGAGTTTGTTTAACTAACTAGTAATTATAAGGGTCGCTTGTGGAAATCTTGCCTTCTCAACATTTATTACACTTGTAATTAGTTCAAAAATACGCAATTACAAATTCAAAGAATGCAATTAAATTGTGGAAGTTATAAAGTAGATAAGTAGTACAGGTAAATATTGAAGAATTTTAATAATCTACCAAATGATTAATAGCGGAAATAATATGAAATCGGAGAGTGAACGGATTTCTGCATTGTTGAAATTTACAGATAAACCAATACGTACAAGTTGAAAACGTTCATTAGCGATAATTTTAACGATTCAGCGGAACTGATCGATAAAATTCCACAAAGATAATGAAAGCGTAAAGTGGCTTTGAGGCGCTATTAAAAACTATTGAAACATTGTAAAGACTAGAAATTTTGACAATTTGATTCAAACACAACAACTATTGCAAAACTATAAAGCAAGCCTATAAAATTCCAATAAAATGCACAGATTCAGTTTAATATTGCATACATAAATTGGAATAGTTGTAATTTTACCTTTAAAATCGATTAATTTTTCTTTGTACGAGAATCACCAGTTAAAATATAAATTATACTTTTTTAAATTGTTTCAACTGCGTTCCATTTATTAATAATGAGCAATAAATATGCAATTTATACGATAGAGAAAGTTTTCAGTTGTGTATAAATTTTCTGTTGATTTTGTACTGTAATAAAATATTTTTCTTTTAAATAATAAACGTTTACACGGAAGTAGATCCGAGGCGGTGGAATCTTTCGAAAATATTTGCAATTTCCGATAAAATAACGGCTCTCTTTTAGTTCTTTTAGAATCAACCGATAATAGAGGCAAACAAACAGCAAATAAATATTTACAAATATGTTCTAGTTGGTTCTAGATAGGAACAGATTTATGTTCATTTCCGTCTATTAATTATCAAAGCATTAAACATTTAATAATAACCGTACAGGTAAAAGTGTCAAGTATCGGGAAGAATTATTTCAGAAAAACCCTTCTAAGAAAACCGACCCTTTCTACACAAAGCTCATATATTTACGTGTGAGGTCCATATTTTTAGAATTTCTAATTTCCTAAACTATTTCGATTTTTTTTTTTTCGTTTGGTAATAAAACGAAAAACGAACAACTCCATAAATTCGTCTAATTAAAAATAAATTTACTATATAATCATCATGTATATATAGACAATCAAAATTACTAACAATCAATTGCGGCATTAGGACCAATAATAGAGACTCCATTTTCGTAAATTACTGTAATCAATCACGTCAATACGACATACAAAAGAAGACAAAGACGAAGAAGTTATACAGGAGTCTTCAAAGATTCTTTAAAAAGCGAAACGAATAAGAAAAGAAAATATGTAACATGTTAAAAATAAAAGATAGACATAGTTAACAATAGATGGTAGGTTCTTCTATAGGAAAAGATTCTCTTTTATTACGCTCAATTACTTGCAGATAGATCAAAAATTGATTTAAAGAAATGACTATAGAGAAATAGAATTTGTATAATAAAAGGGACAAGATGGATCAAAAGAATTTTAATTGCTTTTCTTTTCATTTAATTCAATTCGACTACAACTGAAATTGTCAAAGAAGCTTTCTCTATATAATAAATTAATTATCAATGAAAGAAAAATTGATTGTGCCTTTACAGAAGTTAAAAGACAGCAATAAGAGAGCTTTCAGATCTGATTTATGATTTAATTGTTCACGAAACAAGTCCAATTAAAACTACTGAAACTATCGTAATTTTGTATTATTTGTATTTTTGCCATTTTTACAGAACACGCTTGGTATTTTCATCTTGTATCATTTACAATCAATTCAGATTGTGTTTTTTTTTTTTTAATAAAAACATCGACTGAAATATGTACGCTATCATGTTGAAATATTTTAAATATGCCAAGCTTGCTAGCTGGATAACTGTGGGATTTACTTGGTTGAAATCCTACCATTTAATGCAATCCGAATGAAACTCAAAAAAATAGAATGTAAATAAAATAACTAAAGGGAAATTGTACAAATAATTTATAAATTGAAGCCTTTAAAGCTCACTATTAGATTAAAATAATTCGTATTTTATTCGATTTGATGCCGTTTTTTAAATGATTGTTGTTACTGAACAAACCGTATTATCGATCGTTTCCAACTAAATGCTATCCGTTTTTAATAGTTTTAGTAATTCTATATCGATCCAAATTTGGCTTGAATTGAATAATAAGGCAATTCTCTGGTCAGACACAAAACCACATGCAAGTAAAACGTTTCAACGATGAAATATCGGTGTTAATTTGAGACTGAATCGATGGGGCAAAGACAAGCCATAAGAACTCCCCATTTTTGTATTTTCATATAAGGCGCAACAGAGAAATGGCCGCTGTTATGGTTTTTTCACCGTTGACAAATTGTTTTAGTCTCAAAATCTCGCATGTATTCGAGCCCCCGTACCGAGAAGGTTGTCATTAAGGCACCGACTGGAGCAAAAAACTACCTCTTGAAGAAAGTTGGAAAATATCCAGAATTTATTTAAAATTAGGAAGGTAAAATTTGTACTTTCTTTCAGTTAAATCGATGGTATTCAATAGTTGTTTGTAGGTTTTATGTCAAGTACTTTGTAAGTGTTAACACCTGAGGCGCCGATCTTTTCCAAAATACTAACCACAATACAAAACGATTGGAAAAAGATTCTGCCGTTATTTGTTCTTTTTTCTCCAACGTCTTTCTCGTTTGTGTTCAACAACATTAAACCTCCTCATCTTTGGGTAGATTATTTTTATTGTTGTACCCTTTACAGACGGTGTTCTGTAATTACATTTGTGAGAGCCATAAGTTTAAAATGACGGAAGTTGATAATTTCAACAAACCTATTATACGATTTTGATTAGTTCAACAGTTTGGAGAAAGAAATCTTGGAAATTCACGTAAAAATAAAATAAGATGTTAAAAATATTACTCTTTTATATAACAAACGATTGGAATGATTTTATCTTGAGATTAAACAGGCGTAACCACCTAGATATATCTTAGATCAAACATTTTATATTAAATGGATCTTTTCTTATTATACACTTGTTGGAATTTATTATTTTACACTCTTTATCATCATCATCAACATGAACACCACTGTTATTATCATAAGAAACTTGTTAGATTTGAAAATTGGCAAAATTCTCTTTTTTTGCTTAAAGAAAAGACGAGTAATTGGAATTGTTTGCTGCTAGCTTGGACATTTTGAATTAGTTTAAAACATTCCACATTGATGGTTTAGTGGCATTAGACGATTTAATCCTCTAATTTGAAATTCTATCCGTGAATACTAATAAAGCGCCAAAGGTTGTGGTACCAATATCTCCTTTAGTGTGACAGATTCTAATCCGTTGTTATACTAGTTTATCTTAATTTATCTAAAAATATACTACATGGATAATGGAGTAAAAAGAAATAAAGTAGCACTTGAAATAGACCATCCATTCAACAATCAAATGGAACATTTAAACTAAAAGAAATACTGTAGGCAACAAATCGACAATAAAAATAGCCTACCAAATTTAAGACTTTTCAATTCATGATACGTGAAATGAAACATCTACATTTCTTATAGTTGGTGTTATACTGATATTGCCGTTTGTATTTTATGCAATACATGTTGTAGTTTTGCAAATAAATCGTTTAGTTTATTGTCTAAACTATCAGTTTTGATGATGTTATACATATCATGACATAAACAATGTTTAAAATACTCCTACATCGATTTCTATCTTTGTTGAAACAATGCCGTTTATATCGGTTAGTAAAGGAGAATAGTTTTCTACTGAATGCAAAAGGTATCTTCACAGTCTTGATGTGCGAACCGTGGGTCGATGACTCTGTTCTTATATTGCATTATATGTCGTCTTGCTTGTACCATAAGGGGAATCATACCGTACGAGATCATGTTTATGATATCATGGGAATTGTTGAACTTTTCTTTCCTTCATGTCAAGCATTTATCGATTGCAGGACTCGAATTTTAATTTTTATCCACTTCTCTTTTTTGTAAATCAATCAATCTGCGTAAAAGAATATAGATTGGAGGATATGGGTGGCAAATCAAAAGTCCATCTCCAATCCATATCACTTCAATCAATCTCATTACCAGAATTGCTTCATGTTTAATATATTGTTGGTGTAGAGACCAGTTATCAAGCAGCCAGAGGCATATAATCGTCGGTAACAACTTGCCAGTTAAAATGCCCCAATGCCCTGACCAGTTCGAGGATAATCGCGTGTTTAACGCAACAATTCTTAATAATTGCACGTCATTATTAATAGTTGTGGAAAAGCCGACGACATTTCAACAACATTTAAAATGATCTCCGCAACAAATCTAGACAATTTCACATATCCTTTGACGATGAACATCAAACAAAACTAAAATAACAAGAAGAAGAAGAAATAAAAACACCGACAATGTAATTGTAGCCGTACGGTTGCCGCTTTTCAATCCAAAAACCAACATAATTTGTATAACAAAATTGTTACTTCTTGGAAGTGATTGGATATTGAAAAGGCGCCACTATTTGTAATACAATCGACAACAATACAACTTGTTCCAGTTTTTTTTTTGTGTTGTCGTATACGAATCAGTGGTCCCTGTAGGGGTCTTGCAGGTGAAATCGTAAATTCTACCTAAAGATGTTTACCATTTAAAGTTCTTGACAAGTAAACAGGCTGAAACCCTTAACTAATTGATTCGAAAAGGACACTGACTCCTGCTTATCACAATATACGAGGTCTGTTCATAAAAGTATCGAAAATTTCGAATTTCCGCGGGCTACGTATATTTGATTTTTGATTTTTTTGTAGCGTTCTGTTGGTACTCATATCACTTACTTATGCTGACAGATCCAGCCATTTTGAATGTTTAGTTAATTTTTGACAGCTGTTTTGCTTGGATGTGTTTTGGCTCGTCTTCGATTTTTGCCTATTCCAAAAACTGGATCAAAGAATCTGTATTAAAATTTGGTGAAACTTTGGACCAAAGCTACGTTTATCGGTGGTACAAAACGTTCTCAGAGGGCCGAGAAGATGTGAACGACGAAGAGCGTGCTGGACGCCCGAGCACGTCAACAACAGACGAAAAAATTGATAATAAGATTGGCCAATCGTCGAATCACCGTTAGAAAGGTTGCTGAGGACCTGAATAATTAGGGCATGACCCAGACGGTCGCCACGAAATTCGTACCAAAATTGCCCAATTTCGACCAAAAACAACATCGAGTTAACATGTTGGAAATGTTGGACTCGGTTGGAAGCTGCAGCATGAGCCAAGACCGAAAAAAGCGCGCCAAGTTTAGTCGAACGTGAAGGTTTTGCTCACAGTTTTCTTCGATTGCAGGAGCATGGTGCATCATGAGTTCTTGCCACAGGGTAGTACGGTCAACAAGGAATATTACCTGCAAGTTATGCGCAATTTGGGCGAAACAATCCGCCAGAAATGCCCGGATTTGTGGAAGAACAAAAACTGGCTTTTGCACCATGATAACGCCTCTGTTCACACATTGTTGTTTGTGCACGAATATTTGGCCAAAAACAACACAGTTATGGTACCGCAACCACTATATTCCCCAGACCTGGCCCCCCTGTGAGTTCTTCTCGTTCCCAAAACTGAAGAGGCCCATGAAAGGACGACGTTACGCCTCGATTGAGGACATAAAGGCGGTATCGAAGGAGCAGCTGAGCAAGATCACAAAAAATGATTTTTTAAGTGCTTGGAGAATTGGAAAAAACGTGGGCGTAAATGTATTACATCCTAGGGGAACTCCTTTGAAGGGGACTAAATAGATATTCATGAATAAATAAATACTTTTTGAAAAAATACAAAATTTGCGATACTTTTTGAGCGGACCTCGTAATTCAATCGATTTTTGCAATAGAACGATGTAGCGTAACTAATAAAAAAATTTCATTAGATGACCATAAAAAAAAGGAAGAACAATACATAAAAATTGGAAAAAAATCGTTGAAAGCTATTAGTCCACATATAGTATGAGGTGATTCATTATCCCAACTTTTATCGGTATCAATTTAAAGTGCAATCGTGCACTCTAATGAAAGTGTGTGTATGTGAGCTTCAAACTAACAAGTATCGATGAGTCACTGGCGTCTATGTAATAAAAGCACTGCAAGCGACGTATAATAAACACCACCACTACTAACAAACAACAATAACAGCAACGAAAAAATTCTCGTCTGCAAACGGAACGTAAGTGGGTGGATAAACGCCAACAGAAAATAGGAAAAAAAAGAGACTTTCAAGTTTCTAAATCTTCCAGTAGACGAGAGTAGAAGAGTCAACAACGTAACAATTTCCCATACTTGTACAGTAAATCCTTCGGCATATACACACATACATATGAACAGTTAGTTTTTTGATCGATACTGATCTGAAATGATTTCCACACAAACGAAAATATCCGACGCAAGGTCTTTCCGCTCTGCCGCCAACTGTCGTCAAATATTTTTAGCGAAAAGTGACCCAAATTGACGGACCACTCTACCTTTTCTTTATTTATTTTTATAATAAATGAAACGGAAAAAATCCACTTGAAAATTTGACCTCATCATAATTATCTTAGAGCGTTTCTGAAATAAATTTGATTAATGCAGTTGTATTGAAATTGAGTTTATAATTGACAGGTCTCTTTCATTACGATTTTATAATTTCACATAGTTGTAGATAATCGAGCATGTCCATTTGAATTACCATCTGTTAAACTGAGTTTAACACGCAATTCAACAATTTAGAATTTCAAATTTAGAGAACTTGATAAAAATGCGATGTTGATATAGGGGGAAATTGTTGAATTCTCGCGCGTTAATTGAGAAATTTATCAAAAAATTCGGATAGTTGACATTGTAATTACCCCAGTTACATTTAAAGATAAAGTATAGGTTCTTTACAAACAAGATACAATTGCATTGTTCTCTCCAAGAATAATACTGGGAACATTCATCAAGTCTTGATATATGTCCTACGTTTTTATTTCATTCCTTTTTATAACTCCTTCAGTATTATTTTTATCTTGACCATGTGTAATATAGCCGCCACTTGTCTTAAGTATAGGTAACAATATGTTTTTAAAATGATAGAGACGTTGGTCTATTGTAAATTCAAAAATAGACAGTCATCCAAATTATCGTACCATCAAACAAACAGTTATCTATACAAAAGTGAATAGATTTTTCTACTTTCAAGATCCGATATTTGATCAGAACCGGATTCGTTCAAAATCATTTTTACTATTGTTATGTTTCGGTTATATTTCTATGTAATATTTCCAATATAAACACTGTTATAGTTCATCGATAACTACTTTCTAAGAAAATTATAGAGCCTTTGAAAGACTTATTTAGATTCATGATGATTATTTCGTTTGACCTGTGATTAAAGCATTCTACCTAAAGTAAAGATGCGGATAAGTTTCTAATTCTACGAAGATTATAATTTCTGAATTCAAATCCTAAATACTCCTAAACAGTTGTCTTCATAATTGGGGAGCGATTTAAAAAAAATATTTTAAAGACAATCCCTAGACAACACTAGAACTAGCTTTAATCTACCAATTTTGCAGTTTTCACCAACCGAATATGCAAGTAAAACGATCAAAAATAAATAGAAGATTCTCTGAAAGTATTTGTTTTCATCTTTCATCACTGACTTTCGGAAAAACTATTTTGCAAAAATACTCTTAGTCGTTGTACGTATGTAGTTGGTGCATGTTCAAAGCAGCTTTTCATCAATAAGCTACCAAGTTCTAATTTTCTAAATTAGCCCGAGGAATACTGGAAATATTTCTCAATTCAGCCATAATACGTTTATTACGCTTATTGCGCTTATTAAAAGGAAACGCACAGTAAAGTGTCTCTTTGAAATACACGATCGCCTACAGTTTAGCAACGATGACAGTACAACAACAATAAAACCGGATCTATATGGAAGGATACAGCAGCCAAGTAACATTGACAAGAGATGACAGAGACTATATTAATTTAATTATGCACAACAAGAACCCATATGACCATACAAAACAATTGTAAATTTAACAGAAATGGGTATGGCGGGCGTAGGGTGATTGGATTATAATCCTCTTGTTTGTCTACTTATTTTTCTCCCTATCCTACATCAATGGACATAGTTATTTTACACAAACAACCACCTATGAAACTTACATAGATTTTCTTTAATTAAACATACAAATTAATGCGACTATTATCAATCGAAGAATCAAGATTTCTACAGGGTATAATCGTTATAAATGTTTATGTCTCTATAACTGGTAATTCAGTTTAATTAAATAAATCGAATTTAAATAAATGTTTTCGATATGAAAATGTAACAAGCAGGATCAATAAAATGTTTCTTAATTAGATCGATTCAACTAACTGCATTAAATCCAAGTCAAGTTATATTCGATCTACTATAGATATCAATTTATGTTGTTTTAACGAATTACAATAATAAATTATCGTTTAAAATTTGATGTTGTTTTCGTAATTTTTTTTGTATGTTTGTGAATTTCAGGTAAATGGAAATAAGATTGTTCTGTTGTTCTCATATCAATTTTTATTAAAAATCACAGAATCCAATTTATATTCAAATCATATTCATTTTGTTTCATACCTACCCCCGATGGAGACAAAAAAAATTCATATAAAATACCTTGTAGAACTTTTAGTGAATATAAATTGAAAGCAGAAGGATTCATTTCGTATTTTCTATTATATATTATATATGTATGTATAAACACAACAGATCCGATTTTTCTTTCTATTGTAAAATTTGAGAAGCTGTTGTAGTACAGTGTTTATTATTAATATAAGAACAATACTAGTCTGTTGATTATATTTAGTTCATACGTACTTTAAATATAAATGGGGTATACTATAGAACCCTACCTACGCAGGCACTATTCTATACTTTATACAACAGGAAAGACAAGAAAAAACGAATAAATAAATAAAATGTCTGAATTGAGTGAAAGGTTTCTCTCATGTTTTATATTCTGTCGGAAATGAAGCTTTAAAAACAATAATAATATTCGATAAAATCGAACCTTTGAATGATTTAATGTAAATTTTAAAGTTTAATTGTGTACCGTTAATGTGTTTTAAATAAGCAAAACTATGCAAAATGATTTAATGATCAAACAAAACACCAGATTGATGGAGGTGTTTTTTTGAATATTTCCATTAAATTACACAAAATAGATCACGTAAAGCCGTAGAGATTACTAAATGGAAAATGAACTTTAATTAATACAAACGAACGACATTGAAAGAACAAACTATAAATAGATATACCTTACAGAAAGAGGAAGAACAAGAATACTTGTAATTGTTGTATTAAGGAGAAAAGAAAAACAAATTTATAATTTAGTTCTCGTCTAGTTCAATTAGTGATATTTTCCTATAAATGGTAAACGATCTGGAAAATAATTAACTATCGGGATTTCAGATCAATACAACTGATAAAACTCTAACTATTCCCTCTGATTAACAAGAATTGAACGAAGTAATTTCAATGTTTATAAATTTGTTACCAATTCAAAAAATTCAATCAAGTCAACGAAATTTAGTATTTTATATCCAATTATGAGTCCTAAATTAAGGCAATTCCAGTGGTTTTTTGAGAATTTTTGCCTATTAAGGTGCCACTTTTGATTTTCGTCACAATTTGGCAAATTCTAAAAGCTCAAAGTTTATGGACAAAAAATTTAAGTCTTTGTTTATTTATCAACATTCTATTTAGATTCTATACGAACTTTAGCAACTCCCAAAACTATCTACCGTTATCTTTTGAACTTGTCAACTTATATTTCATACCCTTGTTAATCATAAAACACATTGAATAACAAAACGATATTTTATAGCTTCTATTAAATGATGACAATATGACAACATAGAATTGATTGTAATCGTTATTAAACAACAGAATGATATTATAATAATTATAATGTAATTTGTAATGCATAAAGATCAACAATTTAGTTGTGGAATACTGAATGATTCGTTACAACAAAGAATCTTATTGTTAGTTTTATAAACTAGTAGAGTGTTGGCATTAATGATAACCTTACAATACAATCAAGGTCGATATAATTGACAAATCAATCTATAAATATTAAAAATAATAACCATCAAACAACTGTTGTTATTGTCAATAAACCACCTATTTTAAAGAAAAAAGCACAAGATTATTCATATTTTAGATAGTGGAAAATTATCTGGAATTGTTCGGGGAAATTGTGGTTGACAGCCATTTTTTTTCGGTTATAGGGAAATTATAGAAAAACGAAAAAAACTAGAGCCTGCAGCTCACCGATACACACCAACTTTACAACTTGAAGATCAAAGTGTATAAGATACTTGAACGGAAATTCAACCAACTTTGTTTAATTTCGATTGGGAAACTCAACAACTTGCAGTAATCGCCTTGGGCACCGACAAGAATAAATACGGTCCTGGTTATTATAATATAATACTGTAAAATTGGAGGAAAGTTGGTGAATTTCAAGTTGGCTATAAATTTGTACGCAAAAAGACGCCATTGTTGGAAAAATTCATTTGTTTCGAACAATTACCGAAAATTTGATTTAATTTGATAACTATTAGAGACAAATTTGTTTTTTTCTTGTAGATTAATAAAAATTCGATTTTAATTAGAAGAAAAGAATAAAAATTGATAAAAAATTGTTATTTACCTTCTTCTGGAAGTTTCCTCAAGAGCAATGGCGTAGAATTTGAACGACACTTTGATTACCAATTTACATTAAATTTCACAAGATTTAAACAAAAATCACAAAATTAATTGAAAATTTGTAATAATTGGATATTTTTATTGAAAATCTTCACTGAAAACACACCAACATAACGGTACAGGTGCAAAAACCGGTATGACCTACTTTTATTTAACCCTCCAGTGGTGCCACATTAACAATTCAAAATTTTCAATCAAGACATTAAATGTTAGGTTAGGTCTTGTTGTTGTTGTTAATTTAACAAATTTTAATAAGTTAGTTAATTGTGCAATAATTATGAAACTAAAGATCAAGATAGATGCTGGAAATTTTCAAGAATACCACAGGATATAAATAAGGTGAGTTCTAATTTTCTTAATAACAATATCCAGGACCGTACTTGCGCATAAAATTCGAAACTTGACAATAAAATAATTAGAGGTGTAGATTTTTCTTGAAATAAATAAAAAATAAAGGTCTTTTAAAACAAAATTTATCAAAAATAAGAAATGAACATGCTTAAAAACATAAAATTTGAGGTTATATTGTTGATCTATAAAACAAACGAGTATCGTTTAGTTCGTCAGTGATATCAACGTGAGAATATAAATTTTACCATACGTTTCTATATAAAAGTTGTTAGTCGTTGAATTATAGGGTTGGCAACAAATTCAAAACTTTCTACTATATGAGTGGATTTACTGTAATTGAAATCGACTTAATTTCATTGAAATTGAGTGGTTATTTCAACAAAGTATTTAAATGTGGGCCAAGCGTCTTGATTCTTTCCTAAATCTGTTACTAAATGAACAAAATCGAGCTGGATTTTTATTAAATTTGTGCTATTTGTTCACGGACTGTTTAAATTTCAAACTTCCCTACAACGATGATCCGTTTTGAATCACGCTCTCGTTTCTTTTTTAATTTCTGTTGTTTAATCTCAACGTTACCCGGATTTATTACTTATACACTCTTGACTTTTTAATAATTCCTTTGAAGTTGTTTCTATTCTAATAAAAGTATACTTTATTCGTATTGTTGTTATTATTTTTTCATTTCTTCTATTTGTGCTGCCAAATATCAATTTTTTGATTGTCTTCCAACGCATTTCTTGTATTTTTATTCAACGATCAAATTCCATTTTAACAACTCAATAAAGTTATTAATGGGGATTTTAATTTGCAATTGGTAGTAGTTGGTAGTTATCAGCTACCCTTAGACTTTTCTGAATAAAATGAAGGAACGAATGAACGGTTTTGACCCACTCTCTGAGCTACGAGGACCAAATTCTTATTAAATAATCTAGAGACACGTCTGTAAATCTTTAAAAGATTTTGAATTGCTCCAGTTTTGGCTCAGTATTTGGGATAATAAAGATCTACGAAGAGATGAGCGGTGTGGGGGAATTTATTAAATTTTGATTCCAATTGAGATGTGGATTTCTAGCGTTTCAATCAAATTGAATTTTCTAGTTCTGTTTGAATATTATACTGTATACGTAGATGTATTGTTTTGTGACAGTATAATAAATAACGACCCACTTAATCCATTACTACTTGTAATCCATATATAACAATGTATTTTGTAAAATGATGTCGTGTATATATCTCTCTTACAAATATCTATGGATTAAATCTAACAAGTAGAAAATTATAAAAGATGTATGTTGCAACATTTTGATTATAATAACTGATAAAAACCAATATATCTTTTAATTTCTACCATATATAGTGGTATATAAATAACAGTTTAGAAATTGATTAACTATACTATGTACTTAATAAGATAATTCTTTTATTTCTTGAATGAAATAAAAGTCTAGCGGTATCGCTTTTTTGTAAAAAAATATAAGTGTTACAAGAGAATATTTTTATACCTGCTTGAAAAGTTAAAAGTGTTCTATTGTATTTGTATCTGAGTATGTTAAAGTTAGAGTAATAAGTTTTATGGCAAGAAAGTCTTTGTGCAAGTTCGAAATGTGTGTAAAGATAGAAATGTGTTAAATTCTGAAAATTTCAACATTCAATAGAGCTTGAAAATTCCTCTTGAAATTCTCAATATTTCACCGTATTGAATTATTGCAACTATAACTATATACTTAATGGACTTTGTCGATAATTTCTAACAACTACAATTGAGATCTATCGACATAAAATTATTAATTATTATTTTCTAATTTCTTTTTATGTCTTCCCATCGACTTAAAGTCTTCAATATTCATTATCGCTTCATACATCAATTTTAATTGTTATTGGAAGTTATGTTTACATAACTTCCGTGGTCAATAAAAGCCACACAATGAAAATTATCTTTATTTTTCTCCCTATTATTATTCCAATACAAAATATGACCTAAATACCTTGTTTTCCAGTCGAATGGTGTCTAACTTTTCCTGTATCGACGACTATTGTAATAAAAACCAACAATAATAACAACACTACCATTAATAAATGAGTAACGGGAAAATTCCCTAATGGGCGACACATTTTCGTAAAATTCGATAAGTTTTTGTCGTTTAATAACACGTTTTCACCACCACTTTTCCTCGATTCACTTAAAAAAAAAAACACGTCTATACTGAACTATTTGGAAATAACTAATTAACGCATATGAACCGGAAGATTTTCAAATAAAAAAATATGAGCACAATAAACCGAAAATTCGGATCGATTATCGGATTCATTATAAAATTTTCTGAGGGTGTGAGTTTTTATAAATTTTCGGTTTGTTTACATTCGATAGAAAGCACGTGGTGATTGGTTTAAGTCAAGTTCAGGTATAGACTCTTCGTGGTTGTGTTGTAAACTAAAAGGTTTACAGCACACGGTCTCTTTACGAGATGCTGAAGACAAAAATAAACTGGAATTGCCCCGCTGGTTTTAAATGTTGCCTCTAGATAATTGTAATGTTGGTTGTGGGTCTCTAGGGGCCTTAAAAATGTGATTATCATCAGGTGAAAGCTCATTTGGAGAAATTTATAGTGTACTGGGGTGTATTGGAGTGAGCTGCAAAATCTTAAACAAGATGGTTAAGATTTTTCTCTCTTAGCGCTAAAATTGTAAAATTTAATAATTTGAACTTGGAGATCTTCGAATTTAAAGAGTCATAAAAGTTCACTCCAACTAAAATTAGAAGGTTCATATAGGAGCTCCTTTTGGTTAGCGAGCAATTTGAAAAATATTGAAGGATTTAGAGGATGGTCTCTAAAGATCACTTTATCAAAATTTGTCCATCGTAGCTCATTTGCAAGTCAGTGAAAAAATTGCTATTTGAAAAGGAAATAATTCTGGCATGTTTAGCTTGTTTTCCAAAATTGCAGCACTGTCTAAAAAGAAAGTTTTTTGACGGACTGTCAGGTTCAGTTTTACTATTTATTAAATCGTATGTCAAATGAAAAACAATTAGGGACGTCAATTTACTCCTAAAATTAGTCTAAAGTGCCAAAAATCTACGAAATTTTAAGCCTCAAATTATTAGAAAACGCCAAATTTTATGAATTTTATAATTTCGACACCGCTGGAGACCAAATTAACAAAATCTCACCCTTCCAGGTTTCAAATCTACCATATAATCCCTCTGGTTTTAGTTCAATTAAGGGACCTTAAATTGCCTCTAAAATTAGTCTAAAAAGTGCCAAAAATCTATGAAATTTTAGCACTCAAAATACTAAAGAACACCAAATTTAATGAATTTCAAAATTTCAACCTCTCTGGAGACTAAATTTAGAAGACATCACCCTTCTAGGTTTCAGATCTACGAAATAGGGCTGGAAATAAAACAATTTCTATGTTGTATTTTTTATTAAAGAAACATTTCTGTACTCCATTAAGAACACACACGGACATTTTAATAAATAATTTCGCTAAAGGTTGTAATTTTATTTATTTTATCTAAAGCTTGGTCAACAGTTAATTAAGAAAACTGTTTTCTCTTATTATTATTATTATTTTTTTTAATAATTACACAGAAACAAAAATCGCCGAACTATCAAACCAGCATCTAGTTGTAGCGATTATACTTTCTCTCTCTCTCTCTCTCTGTTTTATTAACGTTTACCATAAATGTACAAACAATAATTACATTTATTGAACGAAATTAAAAAAATGGTTAATTTAGCGCTATTAGTGCCGCTAAATGGGGACTAAAGAGAGAAAGTTTTCGAATGAAATAAATCGTAAAAAGGTGACAAAACGAAATTGTCCGATTCGTACACATGTGATATGTGATATGATTATATGTTCAAAGCCCGAAAATGGAGTCCTAAAGGCTTTCATCTATGTTTATATAAAGAATTTTTGTTTGCTTTGTCTTCACTAAACATCTGATGCAGTAGTATTGGCCTTTGCGGTAATTTTTCAGCGTACATTACACAAAAATAAATACAACTGGTGAGCTATTTCTTCCAGATTTTTTGTAACAAACGATATGTTTATTGTAACAGCGGGATATGCTTGTGATAATTTAATGGATATTTGAATTTGATAGAAATAAGCCCACGAGTTACAAGCAAGCTCTACTACGTTAATTTACAAATGAAGCTGTCTATAATTGGTTTATTTTTATTCGATAAATTTCTTCCCATCTCGAAGCTTTAGATTTGGTTCTCTATTGCGAGACTAAACATTTCTAAAAAGATATGTGTGTATAAACAATATTTTGCTATTAGTAAAAAATGGTACGAAATTTCATATATTTTCACTTATTTCCATAATTGTTAGTGTAAATCGGTTAACTTCAAATCAAATTTTTGATCGTGTAATCAATCAATAAATGAGACTTGAAGTGCGGTATATTTATAGAAAAATTACACTAATTAATTTGTTTTCCTCTGTAATTAATTTGTTTAATGAAAATTCGCTTTATTGTTCTAGATATGGGTCGCCAATTAACGGCCCAGTGCTATACAAATACAAAGTGCCCATCTGTCTCGAGAGATTCACCCAACTAACTTATACATTTATACTGCATTATGTATACCTAGAAAACATATAAGAGTGTCATTTCGTATTTGTCTATATTGGCTGTGTGCGTTGGTTTTTTTCTTTTTTTTTTTTTTTTGTTATTTTAATCTTAAACATTCCTAAGCTTTCTGTAAATTTGCATCAACCGGACCCACGGATTTAGTCCTGTTAACGTGCTCAATTTTTGTTTTATTAAATCTTAAATTTTTTTCTTTATAGTCGGCAGTACGGAGCTGTGTCACAATTATCATCAAAAAACGGTTACGAACCAAAGCAAGTCTCATAATCCCAAACAATCTCATTACTATTATAATAGATAATTACCATTATTATTACTCTTATTAATTAGAATTATTTTAATAATTACAGGTTCCGAATAAAAAGATCAAATCTAAACCTTCTACATTTTAGACTAGAAGTTTATCTAAAGTTATTTAAATTAATATTGTCTTTCACACGAAAATCAAGGTAATTTCTAATTGTTGTTTAAACGTACAAACAGTGCAACATGCACTATTATTTTATTGTTTTATTTATTGTAAAATTTGTTTCTTATATTTAAAACAAAAAGTAAGATTACCTAATTGTAAGATTGATTGATCTAAGAGGATAGTTGAAAATAATTACATTTAACATTGTTATCTAATTTTTGGCTAATCATCTCCCAAATAACAGTCAATTTTCATTAATTTAGACAATTATCGATAGGAAGATATGGAAAACTGCACTGGCTTTATATTGTTATTATTATTTTAGCATTTGTAATTGTTGTTGGTTTATTATTAATAATAATGTCCTTACAAAAAGTCCATGTCAATTGTATGTGAATTGACGACGGTGTCGTAGAAAAACTGTTGTGTGTGTGTGTGTGTGTTTTTTTTTGTGTGTTTTGGTCAAGCGCTGGGTTCTACACTTGACTCTCACCCTGCAGGCTACGACCCGGCCGCCTCTGTAACAAACAACATCAAAAACCATCAAAATATGGAAGTTTTTAAATTAATTCCCCCATATAAATATTTACGAGGGTGAATTGTTGATATTTTCTGCTCGCACAAATCCCTAATTAAATATGAAAGGGTTAGTTGTTGGTGGATGAAAAGTGTAAAAATTTGTGAAAATTATAGAGTTAGGAGATTTACAAAACTTAGAGGATTCAGGGAGGATACGGAATGTAAAGAATTTGGAAAAAATCTGAGAAATCCTGGTAGTTTAAAGAATTTTAAACATTCTATAAACTTAAGGAATGTCAAATATCCAAGGATATTTAGCAAATTTAGTAAGGGTTGGTTGTTGCTAGATGAAAAGTATAAAAATTTGGAAAATCGTAAATTTAGAAACTTTACAAAATTTAGAAGATTCAGGAAGGTTAAGGAGCATATAGGGTTTGGAGAAAATCTGAGAAATTCTGGTAGTTTAAAGAATTTGGAGCATTCTATAAACTTTAGGAATGTCAAAAATCCAAGGATATTCAGAAAATTTAGTAAGGGTTAGTTGTTGGTAGATGGAAAGTATAAAAATCTGTAGAATCGTAGAGTTCGAAATTTAGAAAAATTACAAAATGTGGAAGATTCAGAAAAGTTAAGCAGTACATAGAATTTGGAAGAAATTTGAGAAATCCTGGTAGTTTAAAGCATTTGGAGCATTCTGTAAACTTGTGGAATGTCAAATATTCAAGAAGATTTAGAGAATTTGGTAAATTTAGTGATCAAATATCTAAAATATTGGGGTATTACAATATGGAAAATAATCAGAAAAGAATCCTTAATCTGAAAAATATTCCACTGTTGATTGAACGATAACAAAGCACATCTGCGGTTTTGTGATACAATTTTCCTTAGAATTCCATCTAGAAATTGGATTCAACACAATGAATCCTATCAAATTTAGCAGAAAACCTCAACTCTTACAGATATTGAACTTAATCAAACCGACCTGATTTTCATCAATTCATTTCACATGTACATATCGGATATGGAATTTTTTTCTGTATAACCACCAGCCACACTTTTGTTATTTGAAACGGTATGTTGATTCTGTACACAAATGTTCACTTATATATTAATGGTGGAAATTCAACAGAGAGAAATTCAAATTTTTGCATTCATTTCTATTTAAATTTAATTTTCCTTGTATTTGATTACAGTTTTAGTGTTTATTTAAAAAAAAAAAAGAAGTCTAATGTGCTCGTCAACCGAAAACTGTACAAAAATGTAAATGCAGATTAATTTTTTCTATCGATTCATTTATATTCTCTAAAAATAAAGAAAATCGCTCGTTTTGAATTGTATTAAAATAGTCAAGTCGATCGAATTTCTAATAAATGGAGTATATTTCCAATTAACACTAGACAAAATTCCTTAATTCCATTCAATCCATTTACGTGCAATTATAATTCAATTTGTGAATTTCTATTGCAGTAGTGTTTCTCTACATTTGAATTTATTATTATCACGAATTAGGAACGTATGCGAATTCAAATTATTATCTATTTAAGCAACAATACCAGAATTTATAAGCTAGAGGAATGAAATATTGGAATTACATGCTTCTAACTACAGTCCATTGATTAAAGTAATATTGATCTTAAATTGGTGGTGGTGATATTTTGGATTGATTACATTGAATATTAAAGCTATTACTACAATACAAATTCAACCAATTCCAATCGATCCTTTAGCCATTAATGAGTAGTTGTGACAGAACATCTGTGTACAAAAATAATCGCTAGATGCGGTATTTCTATTTACTGAAATTATAAAATGATAAAGTGTTTCATACATGGAATCAACAGTGAAACGGAAATATAGGCGTGATGCTCTTTGACCATGAACAATAACGAGTTACCCGAACTTCTACGTGTTTTATTTTGTTTACTTGATATATTACACATTAGGGATGATGAAATTGCTAAGCCACGTAGACATTTTATGACTTTTTCTCCGGTATATTGTAACGAGTTTGGAGAGGGATAAAAAGACCTGTAAAGGAGCCTTTTGCGCAGACATTTAACACTTTAAAAGCGATTTTAAATGGTGCAGACAACAAAATCTCCCCCGGTAACAATAAAATTCGTCTTCTATCCTTTTATAAATTGATTAACAGACTTACCTACTGCTAGACGAACCATTCGTCTTTTTGACTTTGCGAGACAAGATCAGCATCAGTCCCATTTACCGGATTTTGATGCGCATGTCTCACTTTGCCTGGCAGTAGAGGCGGACCCGGACCGGCGTGCTGAGGCGGAACCCTAGTGGGCCCGCAGGGTGGCACCAGTTTCCCTGCTGTACAGCTGTTGCACTTGTCACATTACCCGGTAATGTTGTCATACTTGCACCTTGTTTCATTGCACCATTCGAACCGTACATTTGTTGAACTGTAACATGAAATCCCTATTATTTAGTTTGTGAAGGGCTGATATGTGTGTAGTGATGAAATTTCCAATAAGATTGTCAACATTCATGAGTCGGGCCAAAACTGAAATACGAATGAAAATTCTTACAACCAATAAACGTCAAGGGAATACGACCTTAAACTGTCAATTTTCGTTGCTGAAAACAACATCGATCGATGACTGGCTGTTGCCAATACAGAGCAAAAAAAAAAAACGAGAGACCCCTTAATTTTCAGCATTGTTGGAAAACTTTTGTCATTTTATTTTTTTCTGAAAAGTAATCCTATATTCATGTTCCTGTTTTCATCCCCCGAAGCGTATTCAAACGTCATTGGAAATAAATTGATCTAGACGATAACAACAAAACAAACAACCCTCACTTATCCGAAAAGTACGATAATTGCAACGACAACAATGACAATAAAGAGACGGCCACACGGCTAATTACAAATAATAAATCACTCACGTGAATATGAGGCATTCTGTTGTGGAACATTTCCGTTTCCTGATCTACTATTCCATCCTCTTCGACAAATACAGATAGACACGGCAACAATACAAACTAACAAAACTAACAACGTACTAATCACCACCACAACAAACCATGTCACCTCCATACCCAGGATGGTTCCGTTCTCGTTGTCTAAACACGAAACACACCAAACGAAAGAATTTAATAACATAACCCGAAATGAATTGAAGCAACTCACTTTGGCATAATGTGTTGGACGATTCATCAGATCCATCAGCACAATGATTAATTCCATCGCAAACTAGTTCGGTTGCTATACAGAATTCACGTAGATTACATCGGAATTCCATACAGGGATGTTCTGTGGATTTTCAAATAAATACAGATCAATTTATAAAAAATTGGGCGCATCCACCAAAATTACTTACTCGGATCTTTCACTGCCGTTATTACAAGTTTAAAGCCGTTCGTATCCATCCCCCATGGATCTGTCACATATTTCAATGTAACGTAGTTGGTACGGGTAAACATGGCCCCTAATGACTGTTTCGTATTTTTACAACTCAAATCAAACTGGAAAACAAATTTCCATCAATTAATCAATTAATTAGCTTGTTTGGTGGGTTTTAAACAAAAGTTGATCAACAAAGTGTACATGATCGTTATCTGGTAAATTCGGCTCCGAGTCTAACTTTGTAAACAGATAACATCCTAAATATGGTAACAGTTAATTAATTCACACAATAATATAAATATTTTCAGGATTTACAGAGGGGCCGTTGTAGAATATTTAAGGCTGTCACTCGAAGTTGCTCCCATAAGGAACAATTAGAACTAATTCGCAAGGATAACTTAAAAACGACAGAAGATATCGAAATGGGACACATCTTGTTCGATTCAGAATTCAATTTTGTACGCCCATAACCCCATGAAATTTGGAAAATCAAACGGAATTCTCTAATAATTGCGAAAAACCGCATTTTTTGACAAAAAAAAGTATGTCAACATTCAGTAGTACAACTGCCTGTATTATCGATAAAATGAAATGAAACACATATAGGTAGATTAAGAAAAGTTAAGGCTTCTTAGTCAACTTATTCGCCTGTTAATTTTCTTTTCCGTTTTTTTGGAAAATCGCATCTAACATGATCAAGTTTTTTGAAATTGCTCATTATAAATAACTCAGTAGATTAAGGTGGGGGCAACTTGATTGTTTCACGACTGATTTCTCATAGGTCTATCGAACAAAGATTGTAAATTTACAAAGAAAATGCGAATTGCCTCTCGAGCGAGACTTTTAAGCAAAAGGTGGCTCTTGTAACTCAAGAAATAAAACGAGAGAAGGTCGCTGTCGTTTTCATTTGGATTCGTTATCGGAATCCTCTGCATTTTTCAGTAGACAATGTAAAAAAATCGTTGGAAAATCAGTTAATCAATTAGTGTAATTAGTTGATTAAAATCACGATTTGCCGATAAGCTAGCAGGCCCAACTTTTGCTGAAATATTCCACAAATTATTTTTATATTAATACTTTTGAATGGTGCATCATGGATTTTGACGATACTTCGAAAACGTTGATTCTATTCGAAATAATATAGAGGGAAGTTGTAGTGGTTTTTGGGGAGGTCCACAAGTACCATCAATAATGTCTGATGTACTCAACAGATGACGCCTATTACATGACACAAATCCAAGTGCAAATTAACAATTTGATTGAAGCACTTGAACAATACAAAGTCAACGCCAATATTGGAACCAAACATCATCATTATTGATTGTTGTCGATATTGGGGGAAATAAAAATTTTCTAAAAATATATCGACATTCTACTAAAGTTCACATATACTACAATAAAAGTGATGGAAAAATGCAAATTAAATTTATTACTGGAGGGTAAAATGTGAAATGAGAACAAGGAAACTTGAAGCGGTCTCATGAGGGACTGCATTGGGAGAGTTTTCGAACAAAGAGGCCGGGCCAAAACTTGATCGGCCGTATTGGGGAATTGTCGACTAAATTAAAATGGATTTTTGTACCTTGTAAGTACCGACAGCGTGTGCTCCATCGTAGATGTAAAGATGATCGTTACAATCCAATTGTAAGAAATCGAATCGCAACATGAATCGTTGCAGTATCGAATGTGTCTGAAATGTTATTACACAATCTAAATTACGTTCATTTTGTGACCATAAAACTGCTCCATCGATTTTTCTATAGAGTTGCTGAAGGAAATGGTTCTTACACAGGGATTGCATTGAATCTGGAAATAATAAAGACATTAGACTCCAATAATCTACTTACAATTAAAAATGTCCAATTTGATGATCCAGCTTTATTACTGTAATCATCCAAATTTCACGTATAGATCAGCGAAATAGTCACATATGGCGCCTTATCAATTTCCCAACGATTTACTTTACACTAAAACTGATATCAATGGCTCTATATATGTGTACTTTAGTCGGGAATATTGAATTGAAGGGCATAAAGGCGTCTGAAATTCGAACCAAATGAAGTTTAGTTTTACACAATATCGAACACCTACTGTTCTATATTGGATAAAAATATGGGAACATTGTGAATTTTCAACACGAAATTGTTGAATTTTCTATTTGTCTTATTGTTGGAGAATTCAATTTAATTGTATCGAAAGAAATAAAATAAACCGGGCGCATCCACCATTTGTACACAGTACAATATAAAGCAATCAACGTCCTTTGAATTGACTAAATTTAATATTAAAACAGTTAAAAATGGAATTATTCGTTTGAATATTTTTACAGGAAGAGAAATGAGTAATAAAAAAATGTCAACAATCTCTTCTACTTTCAAGCAGTGTGCTTCAAGTATACTCTCAAATACGCCACCCTCTTTCCAGTTTTCTGTGCTATAACGCAATATAGTAAACCAACAATTGCTGACCTTTGCTGTACGTCTTCGTTACAAATTTAAATCGAAATGTGCGATAAATTAGCAGAAAAATCGAGCTTGTTTATCGCTATTAATTTGGCAATTTCGGTAATATCAAAGCCCGTTATTACAGATCCGAGATTGAAAGTTTGTGAGCAATAAACGTACTTTAATGTTTCTTTTCAACGAGACGCTATATGTGCTTGAGACAGTTTTCGAATAGTTTTAGCCTTTAAAACTACCCGAACATTACCCAGATGGATGTTTCTAAATGGAAATAGTTTTGTAGTTTTGCTACAATTTATGTAATCGGCCAAAACAACAATATTCGAGGATATTTTCAGGCGAGATTAAAATTTCCTTCCATCTACTGGACGTTTCATCCAATAATAAATAATAAAATATGTTAGGAATTGATGGGGAACATTTTATTAAAGTTTTGTAGCTCATTGGGAAATTGGTAAAGTACCGCTTGACAAAAAAACTGCTCCCTGAAATTGCAAGAAACTGTTGTGCAAAGATTCTTGGTCAATATAAGTATAATGAATTTCCCAATGAGCTATAAAGCTCTAATTTTGCTAAAAGGTTCCCTACAAATCTTGAAAATCTTCCACAAATCGCCTGGCACTTATTAGAAGAACATTTAGATAGAACACCCGGTATAATAGAACTGAAAGTAATCAAATTATCGATATTGTTTGTTTATTTTCCGCTTGTTCCCATCTGTGCGTCTACCTTTTGCATGCAATGCCATTCACAATTAGATGTTTCAGCAGGAAGAAGGACTCTTTTATAATAGAGAGGAAGCGAAAAGGGGCGAATCAGTTGTACGAAAGAATAGCCATCAAAAGAGATAGAGACGAAAAGGGTGAGAGAGCTCAAAGGAGTAGTACGGCAACGGGAATTGTTGATTCAACTTTGTTCGTTTTCTATTATTGTTTGTCGACTCTTTTGTCAATATTTCTATGGTCGGTGAGTGCCAGACTGAGAGTTTTCAAGATAATTGCCGGATTCGTCTAGAATACGATTATAGTCTAATGAATAATAAATCATTATTGATTAGACTATCTTTCTATCAAAATATCGCTACTGTTTTATGTTAATCGATAAATTTGCGGACATGTATTGGCAATGACATTAACACCGGACTGGCAAAAGGGTCCACAGAGACCTTTAAAATCAACTCTGATAATTCGATAGATAAATTAACATTGACCTCTACACTTTCACGTATTAAACTAGATTGCGGTAAAGAGATTGCCTCTAGTGGAACGTATTTACAACATCACACAGGTCAGGATTATCTTGTTAAGATTATAAAGTTTTAGTCGTGTTGTTTTCTGATTAACTTGTAAATGCCATTAATGTGATTAAAAGTTGGACGAGATCGAACCACAACAAGTTTTTACAAGGCTTCAAACTATACAATTTTTGAAACAGTATCGTTCTCTTTATATTACAATATGACTATTGACCATTGAGAGTGTCTCCTTAAATTGTATAGTATGCTTGAGGGAATTCAGACAGTTTCAAATGTCGTATTTGTTGAGTTTACTTTTGGTTAGTAACAGATTGGTGAAGATCTAAAGTCGAACTGAAGTAATAAATTTTATTCTAGTTTCAATAGAAATATATTCGTTTTCAACTTTCAACTGATCTTCATACATAAATCAATACGAACGAAATTCAGCTCTATATTGCTCTTATAATTACCGCAAGGTAAGCTCAATTCTTAATACTGCACGATTTGTGGTTCTATTTTTTTCAAAAAATCAAGGTTTATTGTATTTTATTTTTTATCTCACAACTGTACACCAGATTTGCTTCAATTTTTCTAGTCGCCTAGGAATTAGTCCTGTTCGACTCCTGTATTTCTTTGGTTGATTTTAAACTAACAGTTTTTGAAAAAAAGTAACAAATTAGGTGTAATTTTGTTGACTTCAATTATTCTTAATGTCCAACGATTTTCCTCGAATTTTCAGAACTGATTTCTTAAAATAGTCTTTCAAAATCTTTTCGTTTACTTTCCCTGAAAACTAACAGGCCTATCTGAAAATGAATAAATACTTGGAAACGCTTTTAATTTACTGTAACGAACCGTTTGAATCATTGATAAATTAATATTTTTGGCTAATTTCCTCTAAATTTTCCAAAACAAATACTCCAATGTTATGAGCCAACAAATGCCCTTTCCAACGAGATCCGATACGTCGTTCCAAGTGTTAAAATAAAGGAGAAATCGTCAATCAAGCGAATTGTTAGTTAAATTAGTATGTCGAAACCTTTCATCGATTTTCCGGAAAACTAACATTGCGAACGGAAAATTTCTGACAGATTTAGAAGGCGCTTTCAATTTGCCATATGTTGTGTAAAATTTATTAGAAAATAAGCAATTTTTGGCAAGTTATGAGGGAAAATTTAAAAAAATGCTAAAAAACATGCTTCTATATTTCCTTCTGTAACTCTAGATTGCAACCGAATTTAAAAAAATCAAATACATACTTCCCTGCTTCTTGAAATGCTCTTTCAAATACCGTTTAGAACATTGAAATCCGTTGGAAAATAGAAAATTTATCTTGTTTTGCAATTGTTCTATTTCCTTGAACCACACCTTTAAGACACTGAAACTGTAAAAGCGGCATTGATTGAGAAGACAAACGGAATCGAAAAGTCCCTTCAAACACAGCATTACTTTATTTACATTTTAATCTAAAATTTTAAACGGAAACTTTGCTAGTACGCTAATTAATTTTAAGAGTTAGAATCCAACTGTGCATATCTTGTCGGATTTTTAAAGGAATTTCAAACGCAAACACTACAACCAATCGATTTCTATATGTTGATATTTCAAATATCGAATCGATAGAGAATTGGTACGTGATTTGTGGCCAATAATGTTGAATCTTTGTAATAATAATAATAATAATAATAATAATAGAGAATGGAATGTATTCTATACATCACGACCGTAAAATTCAATGTGGAAGTCGATGGGGTTCTTGTGGTGGATAAAAGCCAAAGGAAATATCGACGCCTTTCACTGTTTGAAAAATACTAGAAAGGGTGATGGTTAAAAGGGTATCCAGTCATATTACTGGAATGTATCCGTTTCCAACAATAACGAAACTACTGATTTCCACATGTAAATATCTACAAATCAAGATTTATGAAGATGGGTCGTTTAATACGATCATGTAGTTGTCATCAATCTAAAATATTGTGGACGCAACTTGACTTGTTAACACATCTTATATAAGCTCCGCCTAGACGCTTACCAAGCTTTAACGAGAGAGAATCGTGATTACTTATCATCACTTGGATATTCTGTCAGTGTACCATCCGATATTCCATCCACATTTACTATAAGATTGTCAAATCTACTGAAAAATGATTTGATTCGTTAGAAACTTGCCCACACGTTTCTATACATCTATCTCGCTCTTCTGTCCCTACTATTGAAATATTACACCGTATAAAACTGACAATTTCTAGCCACATATCCGTTTAACCACTAACTACAATATTCGTGCACAAAACTGGTAGAAATAAATGGAATTGTAATAAATAGAGTGTCTAAATTTGCAGTTGTCGTTTCAATAATTCAATATTGAATCAATAAAAACGGGGGAGCAATTTTTCGTATTGTTAATTTCAATAGAATCGAAACCACAAGACCATTGAAACTCGAGAAATTCTAGCCGGAGGTTGTCCAACTTACAGTTAAACAAACTGAAACCATTTACAAAGTAAATCAAAGCTTCTCGATTTGTATCTGTCCAATTTTCAATATCCCACTCTCTATGTCTTTACGCTCCGTCTCGCTAGTTCCAACTTGTTTCTGTCTATTTGCTTAATTTTCTTTGTTATTTACTCCAGCTGTATTTACGATCCATTTCGTTCAGTTTCAATTTTTCTCCTTTTACAACAACACAATCAAAATCAAGTTTGATTCGTTTCTAATAAAACTTTGAAAAATCACCAACGTGTGGGTAATTGTTAGTTTTGCCGGAAGCGTACAGACAAACTCAACTTCCTCCAACTAATTCCGGGAATCACCGCAATAGACGCTCAACATATTCAATTGTCATGTTAGAGGAAGCGGTGGAGATAAGGGATGATGTGAAAAATTGACTGTTAACATGCTAATGTTGGATTTTTTTCTAAGTTCAACTAGTATTGGAAAAATGGTGGATGCGCCGGGTTTCTAGATCCGTTGTTACAAAGCCAACAAAAATTCTCAACAATCCTCGGTTGTGTGGTGTTAATTTTAACCCTCAAACTTGTACAATGTGTTCGAAATTCAGTCATGTAGTGGGACTTTATTTATTATGTACACAGTTCCGAATTAATTATCACTGAACCTTCGTCTGGTTCAATTTTATTACAAAACGACCAACCAAACTAAATAACATACGAACACAACGCAAAATCAACCAAGTTATTATGGAAATTTCCCAACAAATATTTGTTCGGTTGTCGAATTATTTATAAAACGAAAATCTTGTATACTATTGCCGTTTTTAAGGCGCCACTCGATGCTTTTTGTGCAATCATAAACCTCATAATTCTTGAACTTTCCACAATCAAAACCGAAATAAACGTTTGTATTTGTTAGAATAAGCAACAGTTGTTGCAATATTCTTATTTTTTAGGCGAATATTACGTTAAATTACGCTTAAATACGGCTCTAAATGGAGTTGTAGCTTCATTAATCTAACAATCTATGTTTATCTGGTCGAAGGGAAGCGATTGGGTAACAAAAGACGGAAAAAAGTGCGATTTCGGATCCCATTTGACCTATCAACTTTGTTAAAGTTCCCTTGAGAGGAGTGCGTTTATTTCATCGACAAATAAATTGAGTACGGTTTATCCGGGACTATGTCCCAACGTTAGATTCTATTCCACTCAATCTATTCTATTTACTAAAGTAATACCCATTTCCTGACTATATCTAGGAAAAAAAGGGCTGTACTTGTATCGATTATGATTTACACCCGGCAACTTCCTGGACGATAACCGAAATTTAGTAGACTAGATGAGAATTCAATTCGATTATAACTTAATCTAAAACTGAATTAATATAAATTCGGAGTTTGAACTGGAATTTGGTCATGTTCTAGTGTTGAATTTGTGTTTGGAACACACAATCACGGCTTTGTAATTAAAAGAAAATTGAACTGTATTTTCAACAGATGTGCCACGATAAATCCCCAAATAGGCCGTAGTTGGGGCCGTAAAAAATTGCCCACAATTAAAATTTTTTCTAGTGATAAACTACAACGAAATGCCATCGGTTTTTTCTCGACAATTTCGTAACCTTCTAAGGTTTCACCCTTATTTCCAAATGCCACTCAACCGACTATCGATTCGTTGTTTTCTATTGGTAATAATTCCGATGGTAAATCATAATTTATGCCGGCAATTCTTCTATTTCTAATCCAATTAGATTTTTTTCAATAACAATAATAGAGGAGTAAAAGAAAACATTATTGTTAACTTTGTAAGACCGGCTATTATTATCATTATCATCATCTGAAAAGCTATCCAATCTGAGAGTACACAAATCCCTCAAATAATTCGAGCTTTGTAATTTCATTTTATGTGGAACATTGTAGTAGAATGGTTCTTTATGAAGGTTTTCATCTAAAATTCAAAATGATGAAAAAACCAAACGAATTAAAGCGGAAATCGTATTCTAAAACAATCTCGATCTCGATTTCTGGCCAAACAATAAAAAAAACTACGCAGATTAATCAGCAATCTAGCAATAGTGCTGACTGTTGCCGCTTTCCTTCCACCCCAATCTAAACTAGAAAATCGAGTTTATCTTTTAGTAGTTTGATTTATTGGCGGACTGACAGAGAAAGGTCGTTCCCATAAATTTCATCTCGTATATAAGGATACCAATTACAATTTTAAATCTATTATAAAGAGCTAATGTTGCGGACTAGACTTTCACCGTTCGCCCTCTTCACGAATCGATTCAATTTTTTACTTTCTTTTCCACATGGAGCGTTTCAATCAACGTACACAAACCGATTTTCGGTCTTTTCGCATGAGCCACCGACAAAACGAGCATGTAATTCGCAATTTGAATACCTATTAACCGAAAAAATAACATAGCAAAAACAATGGAATTTCATTATTTCCATATCAATGGTAATAATTGAATTAAAACCATTCGATTCTGGTATTATCGATTATTCGTACATATGGGGAGGAGAAGACGATAATCCGCTACGTTTCAGGACAATAATTCGTTATAAAAACGGATGTTATTTGTCTGTAGTCTGTATTTTATATTATCGGCCAATCAATCAAAATAATTGAAATAAACTGGAATGAATTTGACCGTAATCTAGAATATTACCGAACCGCCCTTCTATATCTATAGAAGATTAACAATAGATCGCGTAACAGACAATAAAGAGACAGTTTTCTATGACATGAATATGGAAAAGATATTAAAATTCCACCTATATTCGAAATTTAATTAAAGACATCGTACAATTTCCGGACCGCACATTTTGTCGTTAAACCATAAATTCAACCCAGTTTTGTTATGAACGATCGATGATCATCCTAGGGCAGGAAGAGTGGTAGTTTTTTTGAAGCCAATTTCATAGAACGATCTATAAATACGAGTGAATATTTCCGCAAGTCGTCTGTCTGCGTTTTGATAAAGGTGTGACGGCTTCTTTTCTACCATCCTCATATACAAAATCGCTACTGTATCGATTGGAGTTATTAAAATTTGATAAAATTGCATGGATGTTGTGCATCTAAAGAATGTCTTGAAGATCAAACGACAAAGTTTAATGTAACAAACATCTGGGGAATGTTCTATCAACCTGTTACATATTCTGGAATATCTACAGTAATGTTGGAAATTTACACAGTAATTTGCATGTACTGTATACTGTTTAAAATTAATTACACAAGCTGTAGATTGGCTGTAGGAATGGATACGTGTTGAAAAATTGCGACAGAACTATTTACGGAAATCTCTGATCTGTTATCATCAATCTTCCAGTTGTCAACTGGAATAAAATTGTTATTACACAAAGTACAGCGGTTCTGTTAAAATTCTTCTTTTAAAACAAATTAAACCGTCAGAATTGGACTAATTAATGGCGTTTACAGCGGAGATATTACGATTGAATTGGGACGAAAACAGCAAAAAAATTGGAAACTTGTCAGAGCTTTAGCAATTTGAAACTTTCCGTTAACTTCCAGTTAATTAAACGTAAATTGATCTAGATGTGAATTAATTCGGGAAAGATTGCAGAATTTGAAATCGCCGCCAATTTCCCATCTTTTATAATAATAATAATAAAAGATGGGAAATTGGCGGCGATTTCAAATTCTGCAATTATTCACCTTAATACCTGTTGTTTTCGTAATTGTCTAATAATCAACTTACAGTATTTGTTTTTTTCGGCCGTTGTTAGATTGGTGGCGATTAGAAGAACAACACTAATTATGATGATTGTGGTCCGGTGTTGTGTACGAGGAGGTCCTGGCCCCCCTCTAACCAACATCCTCATTATCATCAACTTAGACAATGTCACAATTGTGGCCCATAAACGTTCGAATTCTCGTCATTTAATTCGTTTCAAACGAGAATTTCCGGTAAGTCACAGAAAATAAACGAACACAAGCCGATTTCCATGGTAGCCATACGCGCATCGGCCGCACACGGGCAATTATTGAAGGAAACGTGCCATCATCAACGCACACACACAAATCTATTGGAATTGTTACAAGAAAAACTCGCAACCGAATCGAAAATCAATCACCGATAGTCGATGTCCAATCGGTGGCAATTTCAGTTGTTTAGTTGCGTTTCGATTTTTTTTAATTGCAGTGAAATTTGGATTGTTGGTAGTGATGGGGGAAATGGAAAATGCACGGAAAATTCGGTGTTGACGATATGTATGTATGTTGGTAACGACACGAATCTGTAGTTTGTGATTTTCGAAAGCGTTGCTCGCGCACTGGCGTCATAAAATCGATGGTGACGCCGGCGACGCTAGACACCCTCACAACACCTAGCGTTATCTAGCCAGAAAAGGGTCAACTAGACACAACGTATAAGAGAAACTTTATTTTAAACGTCGATAATTGTAAAAACTTCTACTCCTTCTAAATGACCGTAGATATTAATTTATTATCGCCTATTGATTGTCATTAAGTCGGGAAAAATTTTCAAACTACTTCAAAACTCACTTTAATCAACAACTATCATTAGAATTCGAAATAAATATTCATAACGTGTAGAAAAAGTCTGCATTCACTGAAAATTGTAGACCAACATTAGTCTCGAACATCAAACATTATAGCAACTATAAATAAATTGTTATAGTTTCTATAATATTTTAAATTTTGTTACAAGCTAATATTGGCCCAAATTATCAGTTGCAATCAAACTATTTAAAATCAAACGATTACTGATAAAATGCACTACCAGGAAAAATTATAGACAACGATAAGAAATACCTAAAGTTGATTCAATCAAGTAAAAACTACTCTAATGTATCAATTTTTCGAATCGTAGCTCTTTATCGAACGAATTCTAATGTTTTCAAGCGTGAATAACGTAAAAAGATCAAAAGCAACAAAAACACAAACTGCGTTTTAAATAAATAAGGCCCTATTCTCTGTTTCTCGCCATTTCATCGTTTGATTAATTATTTTCTTTATTCTCTCGTTATTTTTCCGGTCGTTTTCTTCTGTTCTTTCCCCCATCTGTTTATTTACGTTCAGATTTAATAAAAATTGAAAATGAGTCGGAAATCAAAGCTGCAATCCTGGGGAATTTTGTTTGTTAGTTCTGTTCGTATGTAGGTGCAATTTTTTGAATTACCGCCTCATTTAATCTTATCAATACAATCAAAAAATTTTTATTTCCGAAACAATAATATATAAAGTTGAATTTTATTTAGAAATCGGTTTGGCCAATGCAAATTTATAAGAAAAAAATTGGAAATGCATCAATTTGATAAGGTTGAAAAAGGCAGTTACTAACAGGGGTCTCGAATTCCAATACAACAATTAATTTTGGATTACGAGACCATCTATCAGTGATTATCAATTAGGTAAAACTTACTTATAAATTGACAATTGATCATTATCAATGCGATAAAATTTCGTCGAAACGTTCAATTGTTAGCCACTTATCTTGGCTAAATGATAAGTGATCATCTCGAATTGAGGGTAAATATTTGCCAAATTTCGAGGCGTACGTAGAGAATTCGAGTTTAGTCTTCAAAAAACAGCATAAAGGGCGAATTTTTTAGTTCAATCGCTATTTAAAATGAGCTTGTTGAAGAACAAAAATGTATCTATCGTTTTATCCATCAAGCAGTTTTCCAACCAAATTCTCAAGGTTGTACGATATTTTTTCGTATTAAATGAGTCAATTTTAGAAGTAAACCATTGAGAGTGCACGATTTCCATTTTGTCAATTGCCTTTCGAACAAACTTTTGGAGGATCTTAAAATTATAATTTACATAATTTACATTTAACCAATTTTATGAGGCAATAGATTTTTTAAATTATCAAAAATCAGTAGGTAGTTTGTCAAAATTCGCTACTCAAAAGGGGATTATTTGTCATTATTACTTAATTTGGCAGCTATCACTTCTAGTCTACAAAAATTTGTTGTATCGGTCAACAAAGGCAAATTACAAGCGTTTTTAGACAGTTTTCAGGCCAAATTCTCGAGTTTCTGCCGTATTTTTCGTGTTAAATTAGCCAATTTCACTACAAAATCAATCGGAGTGCAGAATTTTGATGTTGGTGGTTTTTCGGAGAAATTTTTAGTGAATCCTGAAGCAACAATTGACCGAGAAATTTGCCGGTTAAGTGGTCAAAAGGAGACGATTTTCTAAAAGGGATTTTCTAAGAGAGTAACTGAAGAAGTAAATTTTAAGGAGTAGCAAATCATAAAAAATAAATCAAAAAAAGTTCAAATTTTCTATAGTTTTCTAAAATAGAATACAAAATTTCTCTATTATTGAAATTTTCGGCCTTTTTTGATTTATTATTTTACGAATTTCTAGCCTCAAAACTTCGATTTTGACTATATTTGTATTAATCGGTTTTTGTACAATTTTCAATGAAGCAATTGATTTTGGATTAAACTAATCAAAATAGCATATTACTTGAACAACTAATTGACGAATTCTTCAAACACATCAAGTAACACTGGAATTGATCAAATTTGGGCCAATAGGAGTCGAAAATTTTAAATTGCGCGCCCTTCAAATACCGGTTGCTAACAGAACTCCCTAAATTTCTAACCTTTTAATTTCAAATTTGGTCAATTCGAGCGTGCTATTCGAATATTTTGTAGAATTGGTGAATTATTTGTACATTTTCTATTTTAATTATTTTTGATTGGAATTTGTTGTTTTATTTGAAGAAACTCTACTATTTAGAATTTTTAACAATTTATAAAGTAATAAATCAGAAAGAACGGAAATTTTCAAAATTTTCTAGTAACAAATCGGCTAAACTTGTCCAAACAGCTTTGAATGGTCGAAAAACCGATAATCTACCTGTACAACAACCCTAAACTAAACCGATTATACAAGTATGTTTTCAAAATCGGATATTTTACAAGAACACCTGAAATTCTATACGTTATTACAGAAACTTCCTCCAAATAATAACGACAATGTTAAATATTGTCGTTAAATTTTCTCTGTGTAATTAAACAGTTTAAATAGTGAGTGACAAAAAGTATTCCCAACAAATGTTAAATTATTTTTTATTGTTAAAAACCAACCCCTATTTAAATAGAGACTATTTACAATTATAATACTAGAAGTTTCCCAGTAGAATGAGCACAGTTGTATGAATTATTATCCCAACTAACTTTGACACATTTATTTTCTTAATTTAAATAATCTGTTTTTGAAAAAATTATAAACGTCTCGAAATACATTTATTTAAACAATAGATAATGCGTTATCTGGTTGATAAATTAATTAAAACCAACAAATATTTAGAAATTATTGATAATAAATGGCACACAAACAAACTAAATCAGTCGAATTTTAAATGCGTTCAACTATAAAACGATGAGAATTTATAAAAGTGATGGTAGTTTTGTTGAAATTGTCGACGATACAGAATTCGGTTGGCAATTCGACCAAATACCGTCAACAATCCAAGAATATTGTGCAATAACCGCCGTCCAAACAACATTAAAACCGGAAGGTGTTGGTTGTTGTGGTGAAACCGGAAAGAATTGTAAACATTTCAAGAATATCGACGTTGAAATTCCCGATAAACAACAAGTTGCTAATTTAATTCAACCGTATTCGGTTGAAAATAAAATCCTGTTAGCCGTTGTACATTATGCGAAATATAAACAATTAATTAAGGGTGGATGTGTGGTGAATTTCGAACATTTACGCAACCACAGCACTATCAAATTTCTGATCGATACCATCAAGAATGATAGCGATTTGGAGGAGGAAATACGCAAATATGACAACTCGAAAGACAACAACGTCTTATCGTTGATGATGGAAATTATTCTAAGCGATCTAAAGTGTGATTTGAACGATTTGAAGAACGAACAAGAAACTGGCAATAACGAACAAGATCCACCGATTGTTGTCCAGTTGGCAACTGGGGAAATTTATAAGAATATCGGCAAAATCTGCGAGGAGACCTACGATATTCGTTTACAAATCGAAGAAATCAAAAGGAGTTTCCGGGTAAGCCCCCAATTATTCTTTTTTATGATAACACTATCGAGATAATCGACAGGATGATCAGATTCGAGTGGAGGCGTTGATCAAACGGGCGCACACACTCGAGAAGCATCTACGCGAAACGAAATTTCTGGACGAATTGTTGTATTTCTTGAACGGTGATCTAGATAAGATCACGCCGAAACAATGCCCTTTCAAAATACTACTTGGCCCTATCGCAAATTTCGACGATATCAATCTTATTATCTAAAAACAAAAATAGAAAAGAAACAAATATTTGATCAATACCGCTTGTTTATATGGTAACAGTTTAGAATAACGTTCAACTATCAAATAAATACAAATAAAATTAATAATAAATGGCAAAGAAGGGACAGGCTGTACAGTTACAAACTGAAGTCAATAACGACGATGATTGGAGCAATTTGTTACAAAAAGACGGACTTATCGGTGAGGCTTTATTGTTGAAAATTCCCTTAATTAATCCGCAAATTAGTTGCTGACGTGTACTCGGAATGGTGTGGACCGTGTTCTGGAATGGTAGCAACTTTAAAGAAGATCAAACTAGAAATCGGCGGTGATGCTCTACATCTAGCCATTGTGAGTAATTTTGACCACTTGACAGTTGTCGAAATTGCCAAAATTTCAGGCCAAAGCCGAAGGTGTCACCGATCTAAATCGATTCATCGGCAAAAGCGAACCCACATGGATGCTAATTGCGGTAAGTGGCAAAAATTTAGGGAAATTCTAATTAATTTGAGTGTTATAGAAAGGTAAAATGACGAATTATCTATTCGGCGCCAATGCCCCGAAATTGACCCAATTGATCACCGATGAATTGAAGAAGGAGATGGAGGCAATGGAGGGGCGACGGGAACGTGTTCTGTACGATATCGAAGAGCCGACACCGATAGAGAAGAAACGTTTGGCTAAAATTGAAGCGGAACGGCTAGCTGAAGAGGAGCACGAACGGCAAAAAATTGCAGAAGAAGTGCTTGAACGGCGCACCAAAGAATGTACGAGTATTTTAGAGAATTTATCCCATTATGGTGTCATTATTGTTCTACCCAATGCAACGAAACGCTATCAAGATATCATCCACGATCTACTCAATGAAGCCGGTTTAGTTCTTACAAAAACAGAAAAGGTGAGCAAATCAAATTATGTTCAATCTTATCAAATTTCCAATTGAAGATTTTTTTGACTGAGGACAAATTAGAAGAATTATTCTATTTCGATGGGGATCAATTTGACGATCACACTGTTGAGGAAGTTTTAAACAATGAAAGTATCTGTTTGATTCTAAAACCAAGACATAGTCAAGAAATGGAAGAAACAATTGAAGATATTTTATTGAAACTAGTTTATGGTGAGATGAAAGCACCACCAGGTGATCCAAATAGTCCAGCTATGATCTTATCACGACCGGCGATACCAACAAAAATACTCGAAGCTTTCATTCCAATGCAACCATTAAGTGATGAAGATATTGGTGGTGAAGAAGAAGATATGGGTGGTCAAGGTGAAGATGAAGAAGAAGAGGGCGGAGGCGATGCAGACGAAATACCTGGACTTGATGAACTGCCCAAAGATTTGAATTTAATTGTGCCAAACTATTTGACAACAGAAGAGAAAGAAGCGGTAGAAGAAGAAGAGGAGCTAGAGAAGACATCGTTATGGACACCAACGAATGCGATGGTGAAAGGAAGTGCTTTAAAACTATTCGCTACGGATATTGTCGGCAATTATATTTTACCAGTACCCGAACCAATACCACCACATTTTACACTAGTTTTTGATAGTATTCGACGTTTTGAAGTCTATTCGGTAATGGAGCAACACCGCGCGCAAGTTTTAAATTACGGTTTCTTCACTGACGGCACACCAGAGAAGGCGGAATTGATTGCAAAAACTTTCAAACAATTCGAACGATCCCCAGCCAAATCAACGTAAGTTAATCGTACAAAAACGGAAATTTACACCAATTTTCTTCGATAAAATTCCATTAGAGCTGCAAAAATGGTGTTGCAATTGTCGAAAAAGAAGAGCGAATGTTTTCTAGCTTTTATCTCGTTGAAGCCGAATTATATTAGTCCGAATTCGGATGAAGGTAAGCGAGAATGCAAAATATTCTTTCCTGATGAGTACGATGTGAAGAAAGCTGAAGAAGCAGAAGAGGAAGAAGATGAGATCGATATTATAGATGAAGTTGAAGATTATTTGGAAGGGCAACAATTAGACGAAGAAGATGAAGATGAAGAGGAGGAAGAAGAGGAGGATGAAGATGATGAAGAAGAAGAAGAAGGGGATGATAGGGACTTCTATGAAGTTGTCGAAGGATATGTTGCTTGAATTTTTATTGAATAAATTTTTGTATAAAGTCTTGTCGTTTCAAATTTATTATAATTAGTTCTGTTGATTCTAGGTGCAAATCAAAGAGGAGATACTGGAGGAATTATTCTATTTCGTTGAAAATCAACTACCAGATCTAGCGATTGAAGAAATTCTAAAATTGCCATCATTAATATTGCTTTTAAAGCGCAGTTTTGATAACACCCAATCAACAATCGATGATGTTATCTGTCAGATGGTTTATGGTAATCTTCGTAAACCGCCCGGTGATGAGAAGACACCATATCAACAATTATTGATAAGAAACGAAAATATTGACATACCAGGATTATGGTCACCATTGAATTCGTTAACAAAAGCCGTTTGCTTAAAATTATTTTTCCCAAATATATCAGCACCATTTCTATTACCAGTCACCCCATTACCAACCCTCTATATCGCTGTAGCTTATGATGTATTCAAATATCGAAATGTAATGGAATTATCGACTCAATATCCGGGCCAAGTGATGAAATATGGATTTTTCACTAGCGATATTCCAGGGGAAGCAAAATTAATCGCCAAAACTATCGACAAATTCGAAAACCGAACAGACCTACCAACATAGTACGTTATTACAATTATTCGAATCGTTAATTTAAAAATAATGTTTTAGTGAAGAAAAATTCGTGATTCAATTGGCGAAAACTCAACGGGATTGCGTTGATGCATTGCTCGCTTTGGGGACGTCGTATCGCAGTAAAGACGGAGTTGTCGGTGTGGCCGAATCTAAATTGTTCTTCCCATCGAACTACGATGAACCGGACGAGAATCCGACGCAGATTAGGCGCAAGAAGCGCAAATCCAAAGCTAAAATTACCGTACAAACTAATCAAGCCGAAAGCAATCAGGAGAATATCGCTGAATATGTTTGTGGTGTTGAGAATGAACAAGGCGATTTGGAAGAAACCATCGTTGAAAGTGAATTGATTGTAGAAGGTGGTGATAGTGATGAAGATGATGCAGATGGGGAGGAAGGTAGTGATGGTGAAGGTGTTGATAAAGCCACATCGCCGATGAATTTCGTTAAAATTGACAATAAAGATGAAGTTTAGAAGTGTACGTTAGTGACGATAATGGAAGATCAAACAATCTTGTGAACTATAGAATTAGGTTAAAATAGTTGGCGTAATTCTACCCTTTATTCGTATTGTTAACGAAAAACAAGTTATGTATGTGTAACTAAATTTGGCACCCTACCGTAATTATACACGTTCTCGTTTCTTCCCTATTAATCCAAGGGTTGATATTTTCTATTAAAATAGATCCTGCAAATCCATTCGAACAAGACCGGAGCAATAGAAAATGCCGCTTGAGGAAAAATTTTTGCATTTTGGCTAATTTTTGAATATAAATCTACATTATCGATCTGTCAAGGGGAATTTTCGAGCTTTAGATCGAGATTTTCGTTAATTTTTAGTTGTCAATATTCACTCACATTTCAATACGTTTAGGTTTTAAATTGGCTTAAATTTGGCTCATTTTGAAGAGTTTTAAGTCACTTCTTTGCTACTCAGAAGTACATAAATCCGATTAGTTGGTGAGCAATTGGAAAAATATTTTGAGGATCTCTAGGGCGATCCCCAGGAAATGTTTTAGCCAAAGTTGAACCCCGTAGCTCACCGGGAAGTCAATAAACAACGGTTTTTTTAAGACAATATTACAATTTTCATCACAATACAAAGAGACAATTTTTGAGCATCTTTTCGTCATTCTTAGACGTTTTGTGTTTAGTTTATCAAAAAGAAAGGGTTTTTCGATCAACTTCCCGATAAGCTACGGGTGCAAGCTTTTAAGGCGTTTTTCTTGCTACAGATGGGCAACTCAGAAGTACATAAATTCAATTAGTTGGTGAGTAATTGGAAAAATATTTTGAGGATCTCTAGGGCGGTCCCCGGGACATGTTTTAGCCAAAATTGAACCCCGATAGAAAACAGTTTTTTACAATTTTCATCACAATACAAAGAGGAACAATCTTTTGAGCACCATTAGGCGTTTTGTGTTTAGTTTTAACCAACTTCCGCATAAACTACGACGTCCAACTTTTACTAAAATCTTCTCTGGGGACTCCCCAACAAATTCTCGATTACTCACCAATTGGACTTTTCTTGAATCGGTTTTGAAATTGTAATAGGATCAAAGAAACAAAACCTGAAATAAAACTGCAATTTATTTCATATCCGATTTAACATAAATGATTTTTTTATAAAAAAGAAATCGACAAAATCTCCCCACCCTACGGTTTGGTTAAAAAATTAAAATAAATCTAAAAAAAAACTACAACAAACAGGATTTATATGGGAGGGTAAGGAGTTGTACCAAAGGATGTTTTATTGTTGGTGATCGAATCGAAACTTAAAAATTAAAAACGGGATGAAAATGAATTTGTACGTTTTACCTTCTTTTTTTTTGAGAAATATTTACACAATTATAGACTAGAGCAACTTGGCTTCATCATCATCATCATCATCATCATCAGGATGTACCTTTACGTAAGTATATCGAATTGAAATAAAAAATGTGCGTTGATTTTAATTAAAAATTATTGTATTTATGTGAAGATACATCCTGTAAATATACAAATTCGTGAAATTGAGAATCGTAACGGAAAACTCGAGGGAAATTAAACGAGAAAACTGTATGTACATATCTTAGAGAGCTACAATAGAGAGAATATCGTCGATATGTCATTACAGACTTGAAATCTGCGTGTATTTACCATAAAAAATTTGAAAAAAAAATCAGAGAAAGAGTATCAAAATATAAACTGAAACGAGATTGGAGTTTCCATTGCACTTATACTAGAAAAGAAAATTTATGGAAAAATCGAGACAAACTTAAATTAAAAAAAAACAAACAAACAAAACAAAAACGATTAAAACGTACTAGAGTATGGATAATATCTACCAGTCAATGTAATTTTAAATCTTAATCTAATTCTAAAATGTAATTGTTATATTTTTTTATACATGTCCATTGCTTGCTTGCCTAACGAGTCCTATTTTCTCACTACAAATAAAACTCGTAACGCTAAATTAATTGTGACGTATAAAATCATCAAGTCTGCCACACTAAACACTAGGAAACTAGTTTTAAAAAGGAACAATTTGATCCATTTCCAGATATCCTTAAATATTACAATTATTATTAATGGGAAGATGGGGATATTTATCTATAATTTTAGATAATATTGTGTGATGTATTCATAATTTCTATTCCATATAGGTAATTGTATTATTGAAAATTAATATCAAACTATTGCGAAATTGTTGTTGAGCATCTTGTCCGATTTTCAAATCAAAATTTTAACAATAATTTTGGCCCTTTAGTCTTACACAATCGAATTGTTACTCGAAAACGTACACCATTTACGGTTTTATCAATAATGTGATGGATTTCTTTTTGAATAGGGATTCTTTAAGGGTATAAGTGAATGGAAACGGGTTTGTTTTTCTTGTTCTTATAATAATCGTAATAATAAAACTAAAACTAAATTAGAGAGCTGGGTTAGATGGGCTATCACAAGGGCGTACGTTAGTGAGTTACAGCTCTTTGGCTCCGATATTATTTTTGTTTTGTGCTGTTTTGTGCTACGTACACAAGACAAAAAAATATTTGAAAATAATTTGAGTATTCTTCATCAAATTTGTCTTGTTTCGATCATTGTGTTAAATTTCCATAGGCCTTGGATATGTTCAATATGGTGTAAATCGATTATAACCACTCCTGTAGACGGCAGCCTAAAAATACAATTCATTCAAAATACAATTAGACAATGATAATAATAGAATTTATACCCCATATCCTGCCATAGGTCCAATACCATGACCTAAATATGGATCAGCATAGTCTCTACCATAGCCGGCAACGGCAGCATAACCGGCAACTGGTTGGGCGGCAGCTGCAGCCCCATATCTTGCTGCAACTGCTGTATAAGTTGCAGCAGCTGCATAACTAGCCTGTTGGGCAGTCGATAATGGTGTTTTTAATAGAGGAGTTGCGGCCGCGGCAGCCTAGAACAAAGAGGCGCCATGCACAGCCATGCACATCTAAAGCCACTAGATGCATTTCTGTTGTTGTAATCATATAATTCTTTTTTTTTTAATTATATCAACACATCATCAAGGCTGTGCTATTATCTCATGATAAATAAATATACAGGGTGAGTTTATGCCCATTTTAAAAGTATAAGAAATTTGAAGCATTAATTCCAGATATTTCTTATTTTGAATGGATTGTATATTCAGATTCTATGGTGAAATTGAGGGGGACTTTGATAACAGAAATTTTGGCTTGTTCTGAATTTTTGAATTTGCAGCATTTATTTGAAAAATCCATATTTCTAAAACTGAGTAACTTAAATTTGCAGTACTTTCTGCTAAAATTCTATAAAATTCAATAATCTCTGAGAGTTTAGCTGAAATAAGGTGATTTTCAGGCGAATATCTTTTTCATTTTAAATGGAACACCAGACTTTTTCAATACTTCTGTTTAGAGAACAAAATCTACAACTTAGACCTGCTATTAATAGTTTTTCAGTTATTTAGAATTTTCAATTTCCATTAGTTTTCCACAGAGCCGGACAAGATACATTTGCGCCCCTATATGCAAAATATTTTTAACAAAGTACATTTTTTTGGTTAGCCTACAAAAATTTGCGCCACACCCCAGTTCCGGCTCTGGTTTTCCGCAAAGCCTGCTAGATTTTTCAGCACTGCTTACATTCGCCTAAGCAAATTTTTGATGAAATGCCAATTTTCGCCGTTGTGGCGCTCCTACCCGAACAGACCTTGAATTATGATTGGCAACAGATTTGCCGCCAAAAATGAACAAACAAAGCAACCAAAGATGGCGTATCTAAATAAAGATAGGGAAATATAGCTATGTCGTTTTATATTCCGGTAACTAGCGCCAATGCGGCCAAAGTTCGCATTTCTCTCGGAATAGTGAATGAAGACAAATGGGCAGGTCTGTAATAAGCGAAATGCTCAAAAATCTAGCAGGCCTTGGTTTCGATTAACTCCAATGGACAGGCCTGTGATAAGCGAAGAGTTGAAAAATCTAGCAGGCCTTGGTTTTCGCTTTTATTTAAAGGTGCCTAATGTCTAGTTGGCCATTATTTGATAATTCATCTACAAAAAAATACTTAGAAGGCTTAGCAAAATGACAAACTGTCCCATTTGAGATTAACAATGAATATTTTACATATTTTTCAGCAATTTCGGCAAATTTTATATGAAAAATCTAATTTAAATTTAATTAATTATCAATTTCTTCTATAGGGAATGCTGATAGAGAAATAAAATAATAATAATAATAAAGAAAATATGTTGCTTCATTTAAAATAGAAAATTGGCTGAAAGAAGAACTGATTTCAGTTAAATGCTGAAAGATAACTCAATTCAACAAAATTTGACGTAAAGTATTATTCTCAGAGATATGAATTTTTTAATCAAATACTGTAAAACTGAAATTTCTGAAAAACTGAACACTAAACTATACAGGAGATGTACAACATTATTTAAGTTCGCAGTAGTCTATGACTTTATGAACGTAGGTCGGTTTCTTATTTCAACTCTATAATCTGCATTACCGGCATGCTCTTGTTTCAACAGATTGTCGGTAATGCAGATTGCAGTATTGAAATAAGAAGCCGACCTACGTTCACTGCGAGCTTAAATAATGTTGTAGACCCTGTATGTAATTTTACCAAAGAATGAAATATAAATATGCATTTAAAGCATGAAATTAGCCCATATGCAGCGAAAATATTTTTTTTAACTAAATTTAGGGAACTTATACTTTTAATATGCCATTTTGTTAGCTCACCCTGTATAAATGTACCTATATACAAGTCATATACTTTATATACAATCTGTAATTTGTTCTATTCCAAATAGAAATTCAATTAATTAGTAAATTAAAAGAAATGGAGAAACGAACAGAAACAAAACCAAGAAGCTATAAGAATCCAAAGAATTAAAATACTAGAGAAAGCGTCCAGGTTTCGTTTTAAATCACTCTCGTGTATATTTTCTTTCCGTCTAAATTTAATCAAACAAACAAGATTATTCAAAATCATAAGTAGTAGAACAAGTCACATTTACAATCAATAAAATCGTACCAAAGAAAGAAAACGAAACGAAAAAGTTGTTAGAAGTGTTTTTGAAAATATTCTCTTTTATTTGTTTTTTTTTTTTTTTTGGAAAAATTTCCAAACTATTCTCACCTAGAACGTATTTACAATCGAACATAAACCTAAAGAAAACAGACGATTAATATGTTGGGAAATCGCTCTATATAATCGATGTTTTCGAAATATAAAAGGGAATAATCAAAGGGCTTTATTTTTAAACTCGAACAATAGTCGCCCTTTAATAAATTCATCCCTTTTATTTTATGCAGTTGAACACAACCCCTCTATATTGGAAACCAGGTGAAAAGGTCACAGATGCTAATAATTTCGTGACCCAATCACCTAATGATTTGTTGGTTTTGTTTTTTTTTTTTTAACAAATGGTAGAATAATGTGCAAAGGTATAGAGAATTGTTTCATTCATACTTACAGAATTTTCGAAAATTTTACCAAAATTTAAACTTCTAACATGCAGTATTATTTTTAAGGGTGCGGTTTAGTTAAATTGCGCTGATTCAGAACTGAACAACTTTTTTATTTTCCAATGAATTTTAATGATCTAAACGGCCTTTGAAAGGGAATTTCAAGAAGGAGGGAAGTACGTATCTAATTTTTTGAAATTCGGTTGCAATCTAGAGTTACAGAAGGAAATATAGAAGCATGTTTTTTAGCATTTTTTACAGGTTTTTTTATATTTTTCCTTCGTAACTTGGCAAATATTGCTTATTTTCTAATGAATTTCACACAAAATCAATTTTAACAGATAAAAATAATAGGTGAAAATTCTCCACATTTCTCCACCATAAATTTCCAGTAAATTTTCCGAATTTAAATCTCAAACTATTCTCAAAATAATCTGCTATTCATTAGCTTTCAAACGAGCCCTAGTTCAGTTGTCTAAGTTTAAAACTGTACGTAAAAACATTAAATTAGTATGTCGAAACCTTTCATCAATTTTCCGGAAAACTAATAATGCGATTGGAAAATTTCTAGCAGATTTGGAAAGCACCTTTAATTGGCCGCATGTTGTGTGAAATTGATTAGAAAATAAGCAATATTTGCTAAATTATGAGCGAAAATATAAAATAATACTGTAAAAAATGCTAAAAAACATTTTTCTATATTTCCTTCTGTAACTCCAGATTACATCCGAATTTCAAAAAATCAGAAATGTACTTCCCTTCTTTTTGAAATGCCCTTTAAAATACCGTTTAGAACATTGAAATCCGTTGGAACATAAAAAAATTGTTCAGTTTTGAATCAGCTCAATTTAACTAAACTGCACCCTTAATTACAGTAGAACTTGGTTATAATTTAAACTACCCGTTTGCTGATTTGTGTAGAACGAGGTAATAATTTTGGGGTAAATTAAGGGGTGATTTCGTTTCGAAAAAGTGATTATAAACGAGTTCAACTGTATTGATTTAGAATTTGATTATTATCGAAAAATTAAACCCCGGAATCGTATTAACATAAAACATCAAAATATTTTAATAATTGTTATAAAATACCGTTTGTATTTGTGTTGGGGGAATAATGTTATACTGGTCTGGTAATTTATACTAGAAGCATCAAATATTTGAGATATTAATGTTTCTAGTTGGAATCGCCAGTTCGTTATGTGGGCTTTTATATTATTTCAGCTCGCAATTGGTCAATTAAAGTATAAACCAATCTACGACGCTACTTTCAAAAATTTTGGCCAATTACGAGCTGAAATCCACCCTATATATTCGTTTTATAGTTGTTATATGATTAAATTTACCCATTTCCAACATACCTGTAATCTATAATTAGGATCGGCAGCATGTGCAGCCAAAAATGGATCATAATACACACTACCATCAACTGGTAGTGTATTCAATACCGGTGTATAGCCATGTAAAGCACCAGCTAACGGTGTCGGATGTCGTGCAAAAGCTGCCGCTGCGGCTGCTGCAGCTGCTGGATAGGCGGCACGTGCACGGCCCCTTTGTATTGCTGCAACGCCGGCACGTAACGTTGCATCGGACCATTGAATCACCGGAACTAACCAAACAAAAACAAACGTTTCCATTTAGTTAATAACAAAAAATTAATCCCACCCTCTACTAGAACGATTCTAATCGATAAGAATGAAATTTCGTTAAAAACGGCCCAGTCATCGTTACAATATTCGAAATTAAATCGCCGAATTTGGGTGGGATTGTTTTTAATGATTTTTACCTGCCGGAAGTGTGGGTGGTTTCTTTGTTTGTACTCTAGCTGTAGCGTTATTAACCTAAGTGGACAAGAAGAAGAATAAGCATAGATTCTCGATTATAATCCAATACAACCACTCGTTTTTATAAAAAATTTAATAACCAAAAAGAGTGCTTGTATTAGATTTTAGTAAAGGTAAAGTCCATTTGTAATAATTCCCGGATATTACCTCTACTAATTACGCCTAATTTGTACAAAATTAAAATTTATAAAACTAGAAACAGGATTTTCATGTGGAAACATTAGCAGTTAATTACAAGTAACGCAAAGTTAGCGGATGATTAAATTAATTTCTAGTTCTATTTCAATTTCAACATAAACATGAATATCCTTTACAATCGTTAAATTTAATTAAAATCTAAACTACATTGTAGTTATATGCGAAATTTATTTGTCCTTTGGACAATCAACGAAAAATTAATTTACAAATTTACAAATTTCGACTGGAATTTTGCCTTATCTAAACTTAACTAAATTGGAATATCCCACAATAATGCACCTCGTTTCCGGCAAGCACACAATACTTACTTATTGTCTTAATATCCGATCTGAAAATTTTTCTCAAATTGGTGGTAGTAAAATTAAAAGAAATGATGAAAATTAATAATACAGAATAAGACAATTTATCTACATAGAATTTCTGTTTAATTTCAACAAATTAATGATTAAAAGATGAGAAATATTGGAAACTTCTACTTTGGTGGAGCAAATCGTGATTCTATACCGATAAGGCGTTGGAAATAGGTACATAGAGTGAAATTATCGTAATTACAATGAACAAAAATTATACCCACTTAGAATACCTTATCTGTACGATATACATACTGAGATGAGTTGTTCTCCTGAGTCCTATTGATTAAAAAAAAATGGGGTGCTTTATTGTGGGGTACTTGTTGATATTTAAAAATAATAAACAATAGGCGCATTTGATGGAGAAACAAAAATAATACCCAAAAGACTACAAATTTCTAACCCAATAGGGCTATTTTAGCCTTGTTGCCTCATCAATGGGTCTATTTGTTTGTTTTCTTAGCCTAACTGTCTTATAATTATATATCTTAAAAGTATGGTACTTAAATGTTAAGGATACGTGTGGTACTGGTGGCTGGAGCGACACCAGAGCCACCATTTTCTCTTTCTGTTATCTCTTATCTTATCGTGTATTAAAATTGAAAAACAACAAAAAACAAAAAGGGACAATGGTATCGCTCCGCTGGCCTTATCCACTTACCTCCTCGGCGGCCCGTGTTCGGGAGGGAGGGGGATTCGGTACTACAACTGTCGCGTCATCATTGCAAGTGCCACAATTATTTATGGCCATGACACGGTCTAGAGACAACGTATAACATATTGGAGAGAACCGATAGATGAAATTTTTGTATTTGGGAGGGTTGTTTTTTTTTTTTTTATATATATTATATAGTATAATTTTAAATATAGTGACTAAACAAGTTATAATGATAATATTTATATATGTATGTATATATTTCTATATATATATTAAATATATATAGTGTGTGCGGCAAAAGAACGTCAAAACAACACGTGTGAAGCAGGGAGGTGCTACCGGTTAGTCACTAAAGCCAGCAAGCCAGCCACACGGGGGTTTTGACCTTGTTTTACCGGGGAGGGACGGGACAGGCCAGTGCTACACGTAGAGCTAATAATCATGCACACCTCTATTTTTCTTCCCTCAACCACGGTGCCGTGTAGTCGGTCTCGTGCGCGCTCCGCATCAGCACTATTTGCGAATGTTACAAAACCGAACCCCTGCATGCAGAGACAGACAAGACATGCATTATAAACAGCTCTTCAAACTCGTGCAATGACATGATGACGTTAGACATTATATATAATAATAATAATAATAATATAATAATAATATAATAATAATAATAATAATGTAGTAATAATAATAATAATAATAATAATAATAATAATAATATAAGACATGCCTCTGTCTAGAAGCCTCATTCCACACTCTCGCTCAACTAGTCTCGGCTCTCGGGGATAGACTACTTTATAAATATTGTACAATATTTTATTCGATAAAGCCTCAACAAAAAGATTGTCAGATGATACAACGTTAAATTAGACACGTAGGGAAACTGGGGAGGAACGATTGGCGGCGATGGTGACATAATCGACATTCTTATCAGACAAGAATTTAACCAGAAAACAATATAAAGACCAATCAAATCAAACCAATCAATCAATTATAAAACAGAATCTAAAAATTTATGTACACTACCACTCTCCATCACAATTTCAAATCTCATATCCATCTACTCGCCATAACTTAACCACCGCTTAAATTCTACGAAATCCCCACCAATTTAGAGTGGGGATAAATCGACAACGGTGGCCTTAGGCGGTTGAATTTTCTGTCTCTGAATCTAGATGAGGCTATTTTCGAGTATTTCCCCCAATAACATCCGAGACCGATTTTTTTTTTTTTAGATTAAATTAAACAAGAAATTCACATCACCGTTAAAATATTAGAATTTGTAAATATTAATTGCAACTAAACTACTTGATGAGTTAATTTGGATCAACAGAAACAAATTCTATTAGTTTTTGTTTTACAAGAATTACTGAAATGTTTCATTAAAGAAAAATAATTTTAAAAATAAAAGACAAAAAGCTATAGTTATAAAACATTGTGGTGTACGCAACCCAAAGCCACCGGTTTTTTAAACAAAAAAAAATAATTATAAAACAAAAATAACCAACACATAACATTATTACAAACAATACGGGAAATTTCTCAAGACAGTAGAGGAACTAAGAGATTTATAAATTAATAAAATTGAATTTATATTGAGGCAAACTGTAATTTCAGGTCAAATTCTGCAATTTTTCCAGCGATTATCATAAAAATTCATGATATATATATAAAAGGGCTAAATTGTAGAATTCGGCTTGAATAAATCAAATTGGTTACAAATAAAGTAAATGGATATGAAGATCGGACAGATCATGTCAAGTCAAAGACGAACTCAAAAAATAAAATAGCTTCTACAGCACAATCATTATATGAGAAAATCGTAAATCAACAAATAATAGTGACGAAAATTAAAATTAAAGTCTCACTACGCCATCATATGTCATATTACTTTATCTCATTATGATTATTTTTAGTAAAAAGTCATCAAAATTGCACTTAATTTTCATCTGTAGATACTTCTGTTTTATTCTCAAAACAAAAAGATTTCAAATTAAAATGATAATAAAAATAATAATGGCATGCATCATATAATAATTACACTGTAAGAATTGTAATAGTGTGTGAAACGAGCCTAAATTAGCTTTGCTGCTATCAATACTACCATGTGTTTTGATTACACAACAAATGAAAGAGAAACATAATCAAAAATCACTAGTAAAGCCCATAGACATGTGCAAATTGCTCTCTTTCTGTCTCTCTCTCGCTCTCTCTCTCTCTAAATTATCTAATTTCCAACATAAAATTGGTAAGAACAAAAATTTCGAAACCATCATGCAATTCGACTTCTATTAAAATATTTTCGAAAACAACAACCGCCAATCATCGTCCATTGAATTCTCGTTAAAATTGTACCAAAAATCACCCGAATTCTACAACAATTAATTAGTACTAAATGGGCCATCTCAGAAATAAGCACAACAACATGGAGGAAAAATAGTGTTATTCTTTAACCAAAAAAAAAAAATTGGTTTCTAACAGTTTCTCATGCGTCAATTTTCGGTTATTATCAATTTCAAAAATTCTCAATAGAAAATAGCACTACTACAAAAGCTTTATTGTTTTTGTTTTTTTGGATTAAAATTCAAATTTTCAACAAAAATAAAGATGATTGCACAGTCTACAGGCTTCAAACAGTGATAATTCTCAAAAAAAGAAAACCTTCAAAACTAGTTAACTACAATTTGGGTAATTGAACAAAAATAAAGTCTGTGAATCCCCCAAACAAACAAAAACACAAAAATCCCAAGGATTATTGCAGAATTTACCAAAACATCACTTGTACAAGGCAAATAAATCCACATACAGGGTGTGCAACACTTCCAACTATACTTTAGTTACTTAAGGTTGTAGATTAGTTTAAAAATTGACTAAAATATGAATTAATCTACGACATTAAGTAACCAATAGCTAACTGTAAAGTAAAATTCTACATCCTGTATTGGCGAAATTATACACAATTAATTTCACTAATACTCTAGAATATTAGGTTACATGTCGTAGCTTGTAGTTTAATTGGAAAATATCAAAAATAAAACAAGCTACGACTATTCAGCAAAGATGACACAAATATTGTACACCCTGTATAATGGTTGAAATATTACGATTCTCATTTAATAGAAGCGGCACAGCTTGTTTCATATTATTAGTTACCATAGAAACTGAATGGTAACAAAACACAACTGAAACTAGATTTTCAGCTATGAATAACTCGATTTAGATAATGAATTGTTTAATTTACAACAAGTTTGATTGGAAACAATAATTTTCAAAATAAATGAAAATGTTTGGGTATAGAAATTTACATTTAAATTGGGAAAGTTTCGTATACTTCCGTTTTCCGGTAAAGGTAACATTAAATAAATTTCGTTAACTTTGATCAATAATTGTAATGTAGAGGATTCACCCTGTAAAAGTTGTTTTTAAATTGGTCAATTTTAGGTTTCGATAAAATTAAATGTAATGATAGATCTGCAATAATTTCTGTCCAATAGTTTAATAGCAACATAGCTGGCTCAAAATTGGACTGTTTTCAATTAAGTTTTCTTTAAAAAAATTAAATCAAATTAAATAAAATAAAGTTTGAAACATTTTCAAATCACATACCTTCGATCCACGTTCATTGAATATAATTTCTACATCTAAAATTGGACCAAATTGCTGGAAAACAAAATAGACAAATAAAACATTAATGATTGATTAAAAAAAATATTTAATCAACGAAATTTTTGATTGAAAATTCGGATTAACATTGATTTTTTTTCGTTCATTCAATTTTCTAGAAAGTCCACATGAAGGTCATTTAAAATCGAATATTTCACCGTCTTCAAAGTAAATAATTTTATTATTTTTAGAAAAGGAATGTTGTCGTATGGTGCACGTTGTATATTTTCCATTATTTACGTATTTCTCGCTTTGCAATTATTGTTTTTATAATTGGAAAAACACGATTTTCCAGTTATAGTTCGATCGATTCTCGAAATTCTAACATCAGCGTTTCTCAATGAAAATTTATCAAGCCAAAACAAATACAGATTCTGTCATTTTGTAGATTGAAAGCTCACAATTAGAGAAAAACTGCCGTATAAACGGTCAACAAAACTGTTACACCTCACAGTTGGCTAGAGTTTGGTTAGGTTTGTCGTAACTTTGTTCAACTATTTGAAAAATACATCAACAAATCAAGGCTTGCTAATTTTCTCAGACACTGCTATATTGCAATTTTGTAGATTGAAAGTTGGCAATTAGAGAAACACATAAAGGGTGAACTAAACTGTTTCACCGCACAGTTGGCTAGGACTTAGTTAGGGTCTGTCGTAGCTTTGTTCAACTATTTGAAAAATACATTAACAAATCAAGGCTTGCTAAATTTCTCAGACGCAATCATTTGACTAAATTGAAACTTTGAAAAAAAAATACGAGTTCTAGATTTGCGTTCTTAAGCAGCGCCATTGCGGCGAAAATTGGCACTTTAACGAAATGAGCAGGCCTTGAACAAATATCAAATTCAATCTAAGACACCATGTAATAAAACAGAGCCACCCTGAGGAGTCGTAGCTTGATTCACAGTTATTAGAACGAAGCTACGACCCTACACAAATATAGAAATGAAATATCGTTGTGCACCCTGTAGATTTAGGATTGTTTGTGGAGACTCACCCCAAACATGGCCCGGAGATCTGGATCCCTAAATCGAAAAGGAATGTTAGAGACATGTAACCGTTTCGGTTGATTCTTCGTTGGATCAATATTTGTAGTTGTACCAACACCAGCACCACCTCCACTACTACTATTAGCATTATTCCCCGGTTCACTACCATCCGTTATTGTTGTTGTTGTTGTGGTTGTTGTTGTCGCTGATTGAACATTACCATTCGTTTCTGTTTCTTGTGATTGTGATTGATTACTTTGTGCTGTCGGACTATTTACTATACTGCCTGTTGATTGTTCTGTTGTTTGTGTTGTATTATTACCACCATTAGCGTTTGTACTAGTGACACCACCACCAACGCCGCCGCCGCCGCCACCGCCTCCACCACCACCGCCCCCGCCACCGGTGGTATTCTGTGGCGGTGGCGGACTGAAAGGTGGGCCCGTCGTTGCAGGGGTGCCAGTAGCCGTTGGTGGTGGCAACAATGGCATCTGTTGTGATTTATCATCGGCAGGCTTCACCTCACCGTTCTGTGTTGGGAAGCCTGCCGGCGTTGCCGCCCCAAACGGCGCCGACATACCCGTCTGTACCATGTGCTAAAACAGAATAGGAAAAACCACGAAAATAAATATTTTTTCTTACAAAAATTCAAATATATTCAGCAATAATTTCATCGGTATTTAATTACAAATTTATTCAAATCAATCTGTACACGTGCAAGATTATTGACCGACCGGGCGACAGAATCACTGATATCAGGCGATAGCCGATGTTAAAGGCCATCAAAACGACAGAGGGGATAAAATTCAATCCATCTACAACAATAAACTGGAGATAAAAAACTCAATTTTTTATAAATAATTGCACCATTAATCCATCAACATAATTAAATATAATTTGTAACAAGAATTAAAAACATTGCCTGATTTGTTTATAAAAAGCGGATTGCGTGAAGTCCAAAATGAACAACGTCCTTTTTTTTATTTTTCATACTGCAATAAAATAGTTCATTAAGGAATGTTTAAAAATTAATTAGCCTTAATATCCATCTTGATATTTCACAATTCTTTTTCTTGTTTCCAAATTGACTTCGAATTGTTACAGTAATTAAACATCTAGTTAAATAGGTTATGAAAGAATTACAAAAGAAATGCGCATCTTCATTTCTCAATCAATTGTAGCAAGAAAAAGTCGGCGTAATTAGAGGAAATTGCGAGAAATTTTCAAATTTGCAACAAGAATTGGGTCATTTTCTCAAACTGTTAAACATTCTTTTTGCAATTGCAAATAATTCAATATTATTAATTATTAGAAATTGAAGTTATAAAGCGATTTCTACAGTATTTCCCAAGTGTAACTTTAATTTTAATGGTGCCAATTTACGGATCAAAACTGAAACATCATATTCAATGTATAAATATTTCGTGTAAATTCTAATTAATTTTAATTAAGTTTGTTGATTCTGTTGAAAATCCTATAATGACAACATCAACAAAGTCCGCTAGGGATTTCCAAACGATAACGTTTAAATGATAATTGTGGAAATACAATTCAAGGGGTTATTGTCGAGTTTTGAGAACAATTTTCGAATTTGAATCGAATTTTGCAAGTCAATATCGATTTTCATCGCCCCTTTGCGACTGAATTCGCGATTTTTAATAGCAGTTTTCAACGACAGTTGTCCTAAATCATCGATTTCTGAGCTATTGTAACCCTTTCTGGATTTTCAATGCAAGTTATGAGACAAAATTGTTCCAAATTATCGATTTTTGAGCTTTAAAGCTGAATTCTCCACTTTTAATGCAAGCTTTGAGCCTGAGTTATCCCAGATTATTATTTGTAGAGGAACTGTGGGAGCCTTTAAGCTGGATTCTCAATTTTTGTAAGATAAAAAGTCTTTTGAGGATTTAAAGGAGAGTCACTGGAGATCATTTTGGCAAAACTTTGAACTTCGCAGCTAATCAGGACGTTGATCAAACGAGCTAAACTTGCCAATCGACAAGGTGCTCTCCATATATTTTTGTGCATTTTATCTATTCTTAATCGATGAGAAATATTGTTACCCTTTCATGAATAAAATGGATAATAAAATGAAGAAACTCATTAGAAGATCATTCTGGAACATTTGACGTGACTCTTCTTAAAATTTAGACATCCTCAGGACTTTTGACCAACTTCCAAATGTGCTACGATGTCAAAAATTTTGATCAAATTATCTCCAGGAATGCTCCTATAAACCTTTAAAATGTTTTTCAAATTGTTCGCCATTGTTCCTATATAAACATCCTATATGTTTCTCTCAATTAAAATCCAAAATAAGCTCTTAAATAAAGCTATTTTCATGATTCTATAATCAATGAGAAGTATTGTTACCCTTTCGTAAATAAAATGGAGAAAAATGAAGAAACTCAATGTTGAGGGAATCATTTTGAATCATTTGATGTGACTGTTCTTAAAATTTAGACATCGTCAGGAACGAAGATTTTTGACCAACTTCTAAGAGTCACGATATCCAAAATTTTGATCTAATTATCTTCAGGGATGCTCCTATAAATCTTTAAAATGTTTCCCAAATTGCTCGCCAAATAATATGAACATCCATGATTCTCTCAATTGAAATCCAAAACTTTATTCTCTTAGATAAAGCTACGTTCACGCTTCCAGAGCTCCATTTATCGCTCAATACACCTCTGAACATATTCATTATAAGTATGATTAATGTACAGTAGATGACGTTTGAAAAGATGATGCTCATTAATAATTTTCACCCCATTACTACCCGATTTATTTTATCTAATAGAGATTTTCGGCAAAATTTCAACGAAAACAAATTCCCCACAATCTAATCCAGTTGGAAAGGCTGTTTTGACGGCGCAATTCCCCATGTTTGTTCTCTTTCAAACCAAATAAACCGAATCCATCATATTTTCCACAGATGTTCGTCGACGTACAGCAAACATTTCGATGGGAATTAATGCAATTTACAGACATCTGATACAATACGGTGACGTCAGATTGTAATTGAATCATTTAGAAAAACACGACAATCGTATTGTTGTTGTTTAATTTAAATACGCAACTATTGTACAAATTAAAAGATCATTTTAATAAAGCAATATTGAATATTTAAAAGTTGTATTTGTTGCGCGCATACACACATATCCGCCGGATATACGACCATTTAACTTTCATTACGCTTCGTTATTTGTTGCCCGCTCTCGCTCACTCTTTATATGTACATATGTACATTAGTTTATTCTTAGAGAGTGGATTCTTTGTCGACAATTCTCACTCTTGAAATAGTAACGGCTAAATTCAGATTTGGAAATATCTCAACGACACTTTTACACAAAGAAAATCACCACAATTAACTGTAATTTGTTAATTTGTAGCAATTATACGACAATTTACATAAACGATGTTTTTTAAATACTTACTTGTTGACTGTTTAATTGTAGAGCAATTTTACGGGTCTCTTGTGAATATGAGTCAACATTGATGGAGAATTTGCTATATAATTTCCTTTATTGCTACATAATTTATAATTGATCAATCTCACGAAAGCCTAATTTAGTTATAAAAATCGCGAACAAGGCCATATCTTGGCTCAATTTGGAAAATTGAACGCTTCCTAACTATTGTTATAACCATACAATTTTTATTCAATGATAATCATTATAATTTACCAAATTTTTAGAGATAATCATCTATTTTAAGCGACATGCGCTGTAACCTGCGCGATAGCCTCATTATTGATGAATTTAAATCAAGAATATCAACAAAAAATTATGAATATTAAAAGTGTGCTGGCGAAACGAAAGGAAATTCAAACAGAAGCGAGGATTAATCGATTAAAATTCAACTCGTCTACAATATAAGAAAAAGGGACGGAAGAGGGGCGATTTTAATACGATACACCGTGTACATGTGATGAATGAAAATAACACTACCATCCTGTTATTCGAGAGGACATTGAAGAAAAACACTCTATCATTACCATTTTCAATTAATACAAACAAATAAAACCTATGAAAATTAATTTAAATCGTACACTACAATAAATTTGAATCAATTTGTTAACTAGAACACCTCTGCAATATTAATTAGAATCCACCTAGTAGACACTTGAGATTAATTACTACAATATTTTATCTAATTAGAAAAAGTGGCCGCATTTTTTTTCACTTGGAATTATTCTCATGTTCAATTAGAAGAAGTACCCACCCCTATTACTACGTCTTGTTCATTCCATCTCTAAATTGGACATTAATGATTCATGAATTTACGATATACCCTTGGATATCTCTCTAGAATATAGATCGTATAAGGTCCTGTTGTTCTTCACAAAATTCGAACATTATACGAAACTATCGATTGTTTCATATCACCCCCTTTGAATTATTCCTTGACTATATATTGGATAGAAAAAAAACAAACTTATCCATTAGAATATCAAAGGGTTTCGATTTAGTGATATACAAACAATTGAAATTATTGATTTATTAATAGATTTGTTATTATGGTTGGAGGGGGTTGGAAGAAAAATATAATTAAGGGAGACTACTACAATCATAATAGAACCGCTATACGAAATTCGGTAATTATTGAAATTATAAATTAATGGACTATAAAGTATAATAATAGGTAATAATTCTTGTATTTTTTCACTAATGTGGTGAGTTTATTGTGCACTAAAATCGCCATATATCAATTTTACAAGGCCCGGTGTTCTTCACAATAACTCCATCGAATGAATCGGCTGTGAATTTGGTATGTCGTAGCTTTCTTCGGGTCCTTAAGTCACATCAATAGATGACAAATTTAGTGAAATATGCACCAATCTACGACACCAACTTATTGTGCGCATTCGATGGTTTAATTCTAATGTTTCACTTAAATGTTCCTAGTTCTATTATTTGAGAAGCGATTTGAAAAATTTTCCAAAGATTTATAGCAGAGTCCTTGGAGATCATTGTTATCAAAATTTGAACCCTTTAGCTCATCGGGAAGTTGGTTAAAACATTCGTTTTAGAAAAGACTGCGATTTTTGGAAATGACTCAAAATAACTCAACTCAAATATTTTTTCCCATTCTTTCTGGAAAAAAAACACGAAGTCTCCCAACCCGTTCCAGAATAAAATGGAGAAAAACGAATAAAATCAATATTACGGACATCTTGTGTAACTCGTTTTTGAAAGTCGCAATATCGTTAGAAACGATCGTTTTTGAGCAACGTCCCGATGAGCTACATGGCTCAAATTTAGCTCAAATGATTCCCTATAAATCCTTAAAATAGTTGCCAAATTAGTCGTCAAATACTAGGTGTTGCTATAAAAGTTAAGAACATTTAAGTGAAACACAGTGAAGTAATAAAACTGTTGAAATTACAGATTTACTTACTCATTGAAAAACGGTTAAAAGCGGGGAATTCAAATTAACAGTCATAAAATAAAATTTCACAATAAAAATTAACAAAATAGAACTCATCTATAATTAACAATAATAAGAAAGCCTTTCAGCCGACAATCGTTAAAAATATAAAATTTGAGGTTATATTTTTGACACTTAAACAAACGAACATCGATTTAGTTGTCAATGGTGCCAATCTACGGACGTAAATTTTACCAACAGTGTCTGCATGAAAATGATTAGTCCTTGAACTCTAAGGTTGGCATATTATTCAAAACTTATCAATTCAATTGTGAATCTTTTGTTAAACTCTGATAAGCTTAGGATATACGATATTGTAAATGTAGTGAGACTCATTTGTTTGTACTTCACGCTCAGTAACCACAAATACCTCTACACCCATAGTCTGGCTTTTATTGTCTCTAATTATCGATGCATATTATTATTAAAGCCAAAATTTCCGGTCTTTTCTATCTCGCTTATTTATTGTTATAAACAAATTTACTGTTAACGAACATATGAAGGATACGCTTCGTCAATTTCAACAAAAACTATACTCTATTATTAATACAAATTTCAATCTTTCCCCTGGTCTATTTAAATTATAGCAAACAATAATTGTTAATAATATGATGATGTTGAAAGGTCGCATCTGTTTAACACTTTTAATAGAAAGGATTGATTGAGGAAGGCATATAGCTCGCTTCCGTTTCTGTTTTTATTCAACAAACTAACAAAACGACAATGATTAAATTGCTACTAACTTATGAAATATTACACTGGAGAGATGCACAATATAGATCATTTTTACACCCTTTATTTTACCGAATCCGATAGACGATTTTTAGAAAAAAGAACAGCATCATTTATCAATCGATAATGGAAATTGATTATACCGTTGAATTTCTTTGTAAATCTACCACCATCTAGAATCTCAACGGTAATCAATAAAGCAACCCTTATTGAAATAGATGCGATTTGTATCTAATTAGAAAAAAATTATTCACATCGCACACACAATTCTAGATGGATGTTGGTGTGTTGTGGAAGAGAAAATAGAACATTTGGCACAGTTCCAAGAGTTTTCTCGTTTTATCATTCGCTATTATTCAAAAAAAATAATAATAATAAAAAATAAATGAACAGTAAAGGGATGAAACTGGATAGCGTTAATAATTCAATAAAGCGACCTGTCTATAGATATTTAAAAACTGAAAACAACAATATAGGGAGGAATTAATAATAAATCTCGTCGAATACAAACTCAAGGTCTCATCGTTTAAAATGAAATATTGATCTCCTCGTTATTCCTTCAAAAATCACATTTTATTCATCATTTTACGCTTTTATAACTGGAAGAGTCACAAAGAATCGATCTGTTTTCCCCATTTTTTTCTACACAGCCATAAACAATGAGACTCATCATAATAAAAGCTACATACTGTGCTGTTGTTGTTATAATTTTTTTAAAAATAACACCCCTTAAAACACAACCACCTACAAACTAGAACAATCACCGTATTGTGTTGATGGAAGTTTTCCATTTAATTTTACACCCCAATGAAATATTGTTAGTCGACATTTTTCATAATAGTTCCGTTGGATTGTTAATGAAGTCTTTTGTAGAGATGTTGAGGATCTCTATTTCTGCTAGCATAACTATGGAATTACCTTGAAATTTGTTTCCGCATTTTTCCAAACGGATATCCAACGAAAATTACTAATATTAGAGAAATACGGTATCCATAAATTGCCGGTATTTAATAATCGATATTTCGCTTAATTGATGATATATTGTCAAGAGTCAGGTAGCATTAGAAGTAGAATTTTAAGGAACATTCAATACGTTTTTAGTTCTGAAAAATATCAATCGAATTCTGAGCTATAGAGGAAAATCTTGGAGTGTCTTTTGTGTAATTTTCCTCCTCTATAACTTAACAAATATTATCGATTTTTCAATAATTTTCTCACAGTATAAAGCAAACTGAAGGAGCCTTTCAAATCTCCAAGAAATTTTCTAATTGATGTATCGGTTTTCGGACAAATGGCCAAAAACTTGAGAGCTCATGTTACATCCCCCTTTGGTTTGGTGTTCAATATCTCCTTTGTTTGATGAGATATTGAAATGAGGATAGTATCATTAGAAAGAGTATCTGAAAGCGTAAAAAAAACTGACTAAATTCTGAGTTGCAAAGGACAATTTTGGAGCATGTATTTGGTTCCCTCATCTTTTCAATGATCTATGAATAGACAACAAATTTTCAATAAAACTGACAAAGTTGATATTCTTCATTGAAGATGTCAAAATAGAATTATTTCAGATGAATAACAAATCAACACCTTGTACTTGATATTTCCGAACAAATAAAGGTTAATTGTTGAAAGGCTACCAATATTTTCACTATCCTCGCAACGTGATAAGAATACATCAATCTTATCAATCGTACAATGAACATTAAATTATTGTAATTTTATTTACCACTAGTGGTTATAATAAAAAAAAAAGTTAGTAGAATAAGAATGGAAGGTAATAAATAGAAACGCGTGACATGAATTAAAACAATTTGAAATCATTCCAAAATACTTATTAATTCAACATGGAAATCGATCAAAAAATTGTTGTAACCCTAAACAAAAATAACCCTCCTTTCTACTACAATTTTATTGATTTCTCTCTTATTTTCTAGTGAATTTCATGCGATTTACAGTTGAATAATTTATAAAATATCTGTCTATTTTAGATTAATTAGTTCCGTTATTTCTAATTAACAACAACAGCGATAAACAACATTTCAACTGTTTCATTATTGTATTTACGTGTTGGATTTTATGTAAATTGGATTTTTGAACGATTTACAAATATTTAAGTTTTATATCAACTCTATTGATCTTTTCAATATAGGAAACAATTTAAAGGTAATCGTGCAGCAACGAAAATATCGGATATTTCCCCATTAAAGCCTCAATTTCGATTTAAACGGGAGATGGAATTCAAATTTCCTAACGAGACAATCGCGAAACTAAATCTCTAAATTCGAAACAACGCTTATACCGAAAGTATCGGAAATCTTTAAATAGACCACAGAATACGACTCTCAAATAAAAAATAAAATAAAAACCGACAAGAAAACACTACAGCTTCGATCTTGTCACATTGCCAAAAAATTGTAAGCATGCAGAATTACAACGTTGGCAAATGAATTCTAGTTAAAGAAAAATTTGTGGAAACCCCCCGCCCTTATTGTAACATAAACAGTATTCTCGTTCAAGTTTAATTAAAATTAACCACACCCTTGTTTTATTACAACAACTGCTACGACTACTATAACTAACAACATCAACATACTCATTATGAGTAACAAGATTTTGAAAATTTATTAAAACCCCGATAGTCTCCACCAAACTACTGCAATATCCAGGTTTTGGTAGGGTGGTGGAAATAAAAAAGATAGAGATAGGGATGGTCACGTAGAAAACATCTCTGGATTCCACCCCTATTTTATTAACGTCCTCCGTTTGCTTACGCTATAGACGCTACTATTTCGATTGAAATGTCTCGCATTAGCCAGACAGAGATAGGTATAGCGTCGCGACGCTCTTATATTTTCACAATTTAACGTCACAGAGATCTATAAAAAAATATAATAACGGAAGAACGAAAATATTTTCTGTTGTGTGTTGCTTTTTCTATAGCACTCTCGATAAAAATAAATCAAACCGTATAAATGTCTCGGAGGGAAAGTAGAAAGGTGTGATAAATGATACTTTTAGGAAAAAATATTAACGAGTTTTTTCTTGAATAACACAATCTTTCTTATCAATTGAACGTATTAGAAAAATTGATAATAATAGTAATTTGGGACATTTACAGTCTTGTTTGTAATGATCTTCAACCTTTCCGTCAATACTATCAGTTATCACAAGTTTACAAAGATATCGTCGAATATACTACACGTCCATTCGATATTATCAATTCAAGCGATATAATTTTGGACGAATTCGGCAACTTTGGGGGTGATTTTCGGAGATACAGAAACGACAATTCGAAATATAAGAAATTCCAATTGTAGAGCTAATTTTCGTTTATCTATCGCATTCCAAATCGAAGAAATCAACCGTTTCGATATCGCTTACCAATATTTGTTAAATTTGAATCTCTACTCATTGAACGTCGAGTATATCGATAAACGCGTTTTCTTCTAGTTTGTTACGCCGGTCGAAATTTGAACGTTATTGACGAATCGTCTATTGAGTAAACATATAAAATGAGTCGTTCAAATTTAATAATATTTAATAAGATTTTAAACAAGTGTATAATTTTAGAATGGAGAAACTTCAACACTTGCCTGCGTTGTTGGATCATTATTTTTTATGTCTTGTCGTTTTTCCGATACTTTTTCTATAAACATAAATGAACCAAATATGTGGAGAAACAGGGAACGACCATCTGCCACCAATATGGTTCATATCAACTTGAAACAGAAACCGAATATCTGGCCGTTTTTCCACAATTCTTTCACATAATCGTCTATAGTCAATCTAGTCGTCTAGTGGAAAGTGTTGAATTTGACACTTACTTATTCATTGAAAGCGGAAAATTTAAATAAACAATAATAAAACGGTATATTACACAAAAAATTTCAGTAAGGCGTAATCAAAATCAATAAAACAAAGTAAAGAAAGTCTTTTAAAAGAAAATTCATTTAAAATAACAAAGAAACATGTTTAGAAACATAAAATTTGAGGTTATAACAAACGAGTATCGTTTAGTTCGTCTGTGATACCAACGTAAGAATATAAATTTCACTATACGTTTCTATATAAATGTTATCAGTCGTTGAACTATAGGGTTGGCAACAAATTCAAAACTTTCTACTACATGAGTGGATACTTCACTCGATTAGGCCAAATTCGTATATAATTGCGGCAAAATAAGCGCCCCATTTCGATTTATTCACTTTTATCGAATCGTCTACCGCAATATTTCTAGTTTTCTAGTTGAAAATCACAACTAAATACCGATTGAAACGTTAAATTTGAAATTGTTCATTTGCGTGAAATTCAAACGGTGCAAAAGAGAGAAGTTGAAAAGCGTTTTAGTTGAATAAAATTGTTTGTACGATTTGAATGTACTGAAATAGAGCAAAAATTAAAAAAGATTGGAACAATTATAGCTGGCACTCCAACTTTTTTTTTCTTCAAATCTTCAGTTATATTCAACTACTTGAGCAGACTAATTAGCATATACTACAACTATTGATAAAACTCTTAAAAACGAGATTATACTCAATCTAGTCTAGTTTAAACGACTTGACTTACAATAAAACTACCAACTTTGTGGAACAAATTTAAAAAAAAAAGCAAACAAGAGGTTTATTGTACAACGCTATTTAAGATCGTAGTAGTCTACGATTTTGCCAACGTATGTCAGTTTCTTGTTTCAGCTAAATAATCTGCATTACCGACATGCTCTTGTTCCAACAGATTGTCGGTAATGCAGATTACAGAGTTGAAACAAGAAACTGGCATACATTTGCGTAGTCATAGGCTACGAGTTTAAATAGCGTTGCACACTCTACGCACAATCAGTGAAAAATAGTACTGGGCGGGAAAATTCAAATAAACAGTAATAAGAGGCTACAATACACAAAAAATATCAACAAAACGGTCTACAAAATGAAGCTGATTAATAATTAAAAATAATAAAAAACCATTGAAAACAACAATAATTAAAAATAAATAGACAACCCGCGTAAATATATAATTTGAGGTTATACATGTAAATAAACGAGTAATGATTTAGTCCTCCAATGGTACCAACCTAAGGAGACAAATTTTACTATCTGTTTCTGCATTAAAATTATTAGTCCTTGAACTGTAAGGTTGGCAAACAATTCAAGTTTTATGCTACATGACTGTATTATTATACCGTTTAGTTTAGTTTGTGTATTGATTAGGAGTCAAGTTGTCCGAATTCGGCTAAACAATGGGGGCTTATTGTTTAAAATTTTATGATTGGAACTTTTAGCATACAAACGATAATTTTGTCCAACTGGTCAAAATTAAAACAATTAAATTTGATGAATTTTCTTATTGTACATTAGAATTAAAGTAAGGGTACCCCCATATATACAATCCTTTAAATTTCCAATACAACAAATTATCAACAATAGAATATTGAATTTTTAATTTTATTTCGTAATAATTTTATAATTAGAGGCCAATAACCGCCATACAGAGCGATTCACTATTGTCGCCCATTCAAACTACAAATAATTTTAATTTAACGCCGTTTTGACGCAATATTTTTGTTGTTTCAAAAAGTACACCCTTATTTTAAAGTGTGTCTCTAATTAAAAATAAAATACTAAAGAAATTATTAGTACTAGAAGTTTAGAATTTGAAATTTAAATAGTTAGAACAATGCACTTTCTATTTTGAATAATCGTTTATCGTTCGGATTTTTTTATTGTAATGAAATCCATATAAATAATTCAAATACTATTAAAAATAGATAGTATAGGGAAGGCTAATATAAATCGATACAACATTATCTTCTCTATCAGAATTTGAAAAGAAACATATGGTGCTCTATTTTAAAAACAGACGAATTTTCGTTTAAAAATCGGTTGGTAACAAATCAATTTATTCGAATTGTATAAACAAAATTACCCTAGAATTTACAAAAACTATACTAGAATTCAAAATTTTAAGCAATTTTTGAATTTTTTTTTTAATCAAGCATATAATGCAAAATTTGAAATATAATAGGGTGGATATCAACAATCACTCTGTATAAACAGTCTACATTTACAATAGAATACAAGTGAAACCAATTAAGTAAATTGATTTCGAATCTTGACACTAATTACTTTATGTAAAAGTTCGACAGGGGGGCGGGAAAATCGAAAGAAATTATTTCTGTATTGAAAATTCTACACAGATACATTACAACATTTATTTAATCATAAAAAACAACCAAAAAATGCCTACAGCCAGATAATAATAAGCTTTATAATACGCTAGTTATAGACGAACAAGAACCTTGACTTAGGCTCATTAGATACCATTTTTTTCGGTTTCTCCCAATCTTTATTATACGAAATTGTAACATTACAACACTGGAATAAAAACGAAATCACATCGATATGTACAAGGAAATTTAATAACGACAACAACAACAAAAAACCGTATCAATTGAACGATATTTAGGCCAAATCGGATTCCAATTGATCTGGGTCGAATGTTATTTTTTTTTAACGGTTGCAATTTCAGTCCTCACAGATTCATCATCAGGAAATGAATGTGACCCAAAAAAATACATCGAAAATTGTTTACATTTTTATTACAACGTCAACTTAATGTGGAAAATAATTAAATAGAGAAAGAACCGGTTCGTTTTCTGAACTCTTTGATACTGTTGAGGCTGCTTTTTTCTCGTTGTTGTTGTTGTTATTGGATGTTGTTTTAATCTTTCTCGTCTCGAAAATATTCTTTTTAATTAAATACGGTCATTCAATAGATTCTTACAGTGATTTTTTGCAATTTGTTAACGATCATCACGTCGTAAAAGTACTAAAAGTAGCGTTTTTTAGCTATATAGTGCCTCTTTTATTCAACTGTACAACAAAATTGAAGAAAACACATGAATTTTTCTATTTTCAGTACTTTAATAACTGTTAACGCACACTTTAATAGTATCATTTATTTTTTTAAAGTTGGTAGTTTGTCATTTAGATTCAATTGACAGCTGTCAAACTATGGAACAAATTTTAAATAATTTTCAAATCAAATTGTTAATTTTGATTATTTATTTTATTTATAATCATTTTATTAAAAATTATAGTCGTATTTTTTTACAAAATAATAGATTTTAAAAATCCGGAGAAACAAGTGGCATGGGTGACAAAAGAATTGGTATATAAATGGAGTTTGTTGTCATGACAACAATACCAATCGCCATAAAAGTCCCTAATTTCAAATTTTTTTCAAAAAATGATGCACTTTTACTAAAAGCCATTTATTCCACTTGTTCTTTATAAAACGCGTCCGATTTTGTTTCTTAACGTACATTTTCCAATTAAATAATCATAAGGCGGTCATTTGAAAGTTTCTCATATTGATTACAGCAATTTTTTAGCGATTATCTGGTTGTAAAAGCATTAAAATCAATGATTTTGTTTAGTTGTATTATGCCTTTTTTTATCCAAGTGTATTAGAACAAAATGGAAGAAAAATAATGAATTTTTAATTGTTAAAAAGGCGTCCAAACTTCCGTTTTGTGCAACACTTTTTTGTGTATCAATTTAAAACTTTGCAATATTTTTATTGTACAAAATTGGTGGTAATTAGTTGATTACCCATAGACCAATTTAATGTTGGTAGTTATTGAAGTCCATGGCCAACATATGGTCACAAATTCCACACCAATCAAGACAATTATAAAATAAATTCGATGACACACACACATACACACAACGGGAGAGCAATAACATTTAAATACAAAATAACCGAGTTTTATTTCGAATAAAAACATTTATAAGACGATGAAAATAGCCTTTCCTTAACCGCTACGTAGCCGTCAAGTTCACTGAAACCTCCCTGGATTCTCCCTCTTTTCTCTCAAACGTACACACATTTCCTGAATCACTGGAATATTATTTCTGTACGTATGGCCAATATAAACTTGGCATCTAATCCAAAAATAGTTGCTTTGTTCGATCAAGATCTCTTCTACGCCACTAAATTCGAAATGGGGGGGTTGTTTTTAAATATGGAAGAAGTAGCGGTATTATCCAGCAGCCGTAGCAGTAGCGTCATGGACAAACAAGCACAAAAAAAAAAACACCCTCATTTCCGATAGTAGAGATCGAATGGGGGGTTGGGGTGAAAGAGAGGGGTGTAATCTTGATTGTTATATTTAAACTTACCGGGTAGTACATGCCCTGAGGAGGAAGAAAGAAAGCTCCGGCGCCCCACAGTTTGGCTGATTTTATTTTAACAATTCACATAAAAATCTTACTCGCTTGAAGATTTCTTAAGAATTGGCACAGTTTTATTTTTAAAATTGAAGATCAATTATTTGCTGTCGTATATAAACATAATAATAATAATAATAAAGAAAATCACTACCACGTTTTTAATGCAATTGTATTTAAAATTGAATGACTTGTTGCCGACAATATGTGTGTTTGTATTTAGGATGAACAACGCCCGTTTAGGGTGCTCTAGCTCAACTACCACCCCGGCCGAGGTGTACACAAAATATTGCCGATGAACGAACAGGGGGGCAGGTACACAGTATACCCGGTTCAGTTGTTCGACTGTCGGGTTGTTTGGTGGGGTCTCGATCAATGAACGTCGGGTAATATACAGAAAGGCGGCGCGCGCACATACACGTACACATTCTCAACATCTCCCCCAAAAAAAAATAAAATAAATGGATCCGAATTCGATGCCAAAACGAAAGACAAACATATCGAATCGAGAATGCACAAGAGCGAGATAAATTTTGAACAAACCAAATCAAATTGAAGATTTCTACCAAAATAGGGGGTGTACAACTATTTCATCTCGCAGTTGGCCTTGCTGTTAACAAAAAATAATCAACTAGAGCTACGATTACCAACTAAACACATGGCCAACTATTATCGAATATAACCCTTATCTTCAATTGGTATGTACCTAAATTTTGGAACGACCTGTACAAATGAGACGATTTCAAAACGCCCCCGATTGAATTTTACATATTTGCATCAATACAATGAACAATAAGTGGATTTAATTTGGAAATATTGCGTTTTATTTATTTATTTATTTATATTTCCATATATATCGATATAATGCAAGACCAAAACAGAAAGGTCGTCTTTGAGGTTATGTTATTTCAATGTGATTCAATTATCGGCGATATTTCAATTTTATCTCAAATTTACGCAAATAAACGCAAATTAATTACAAAACAACAATGAAAATTTATAATTCTCCAATTAGTCTAACAATAATAACGATAATAATAAAACAAGTATGCGGTGCTACAATTAGTCGTATAGAAATTGACGTAAAATATGCATATTTGGTTTAAAAAAAGCCATGAATAATTCAAATTACAACCACAAAATCCGATAAGAGTTGAATAATTAATTATAACAATTAAATAATTAAATTATAAGATGGTGAAATTTTATAGAAACCGTAACGAAATTTGTGGATTGTAAATTGAATTCATTTTCTAATTAATAAAAATTCCCAACTTGTAGATAGAAACAATTTCGATATTTATTGGTAATAAAGCAGGAAATTTCCGAAAATATGAGAAAATAATTAAATTTAAACAGGTCATAGTAGGTCAATTATAACAAAACAACAACGTTTTGTTCCCTAAACGTCTGTCATAAACGAACAAAAGAAAATCAACGCTAACTCAATTGTTGTCTTTTTGTATTTATTCCATTTATTGTTATTTGAATTGATAATTGTTATAATAAAGTGCTAATTACTCAATGAACAGGAGTAATTGTATTACTACAATTACTATAGGTAAACATAAAAATCAATGTTTCATTCTTAATTTTATTGTTGTAGTTTTCGAATCACTAAACATGCTACAGGTTGTCTGTAACGAGATGAAATCTACGAGAAACAAGGGCGCGATAGAGAAAAGAAGCCACTGGCATTCTTCTAAAGACCGGTTATAACAGCCTTGAAACTGGCCAAATTCACACGAACCGATTGTATTGAAAAAAAAGACGCCCTTTATAACGTAATTATCAATTTTGGGCCATTAACAATGGCCAATACACATGACGTTCATTAATCAAATAATTATTAATAGAATCTACTTACATGACAGTTTCCTGGTGTGATTTCGGAACGGTTTTGTTAAATTTCTTCGATAATTAATGGGAATTAACAAAATTGTAAACGATTTTGAATGGAATTTCGGTTTCAGTCAAAATTTCATTGTAAAGAATCAGCAAGTGGTTGTTATCATCGGAGTCGCCACAAACACAGACATAATACAATGATTGTTGAATAAAGATAGATTTTATGTGGTTATTGTTGTATGGGGAAAGGGCGAGACAGAGATGACGATCAAAATATACTGCGCACGCATCGATTTCGACCCGAATTTTCAAAAATCCGACAAATATTGATTTAACAATTCCAACAAAACCACCCGACACCCATTAAACAATATGTTGACGCTAATTCTACCCCTAATTATCGCCAATTTCAACAGTGGCGATGGCCAAACGGTCACCTATACGTTCCCGGAATTCCCCTACAAAGAAACCAACAAGAACGTAAGACAATTTCGTTGATCGAAAATTGATAATTGCGGAATTTCAGGTGGTGATGTTCCGGGAGGTGGAGACGGCCTGCGAACGCGGCTGCACCGACCGTTACGGCGTCTCGAAGATTTTGTGCATCCGCCAATGTGTCTCGCCGTCGTGTTATCGCGATCTCTACCAACAAGATTTGGTAAATAAAACCGAACAAATCGAGATTTTGTTTGATTATTACGTTTGCAGTTGGAAGAGGGAGAGGTTGATGTTAGATTGAATTCGTTCAAAGGTTGTTTTATTCAACGATACAATAAATCTCGCCCATGACCTGACTAAAACACCAATGTTGATATACAATTAATCGATTTTTTGTTTTGAATACAACACCGAGAATTGCTGAATTATTCGTTTTTGGAATTTAAAACACCCATTAATACTGTACAGATTTTGATGTTAATTCGTTTAGAATTTGTCGTTTATCAAAAATAAATCAAAAATTAACATTTACACCTTCATAATAACAGAGCAACTCAAATTTGGCACGTGTACTCAACAAAATCACGATATAAACAATACCCAATCACGTTTCTCCATCTTCATCCACCTATGAATTAATCAATTAATTAATTAACAAATTTACCTGATATTCAAATGCAAATAATTCTAATATCACAAAATTAAACATACCGGTTTCCTCCCTTTTTTTTCCATTTTAGTTTTTACACAATATTGCTTAATTGTTGAAATTTTAATTATAGTCTGCACTTTATGGAATTCTTTGGTGCGTTACAGGCCTGCCATGAAATTACGTCACAACTAACTAAAGGCGACAACACAACAGTTTATTATAATAAATCACCGATTGTGTTCCGGCCTTAATTGTCATTAAATTGCCCCAAATTCTATAAATATTGATTGATTGATTTATTGTAAATTATTGTCAATTCTGACGCGATTCCTCGACAGGTATCATAATTGTTTATAGTTAATTTCGTTAATAACTATCCTATTTACATCTAAATGAACAATTAGAATTATTGATAATTATCATTGTATATAGTTGTTTAGAAAAAATAATTTTATTTTTATCGGAAAATATTTTTTAAAACCTAATTTTCTCTAATAGTTTCTCCTTAATTATCAATTAAATTCTTATACAGCACTAACATGTACGGTATGATTCAATTCAGTTGTCGTTGATTGATCCGTATTGTATTCCTCCATGGTTTGATCGCCTGTTAAATTTTTACTTTTATGCTTCTTACCCAGACCAGGTAATTTTGGTAAATGTTTTAATGCGCTAACCGAACCACGTATTTTAATCTTTTCACCTTCACCACTCTCTTGTTCTTCACTAATTGAATCTAACGGCACCTCGTTCTGATGTTGTTGATCATCCTGGATCGGAATATCATCTACATATTTCCATTAATTAAATAGAATTAATTAAAATTAATAAAAAAGAAATAAATTTCGATTAGTGTTTATTATTTTTATTGTTCTTACCGGGCAGTTTTTTCGTACGAAACGATGCGTTAGTTATCATCGATTTAGAGATTGCGTGTGTATGTGATGGCCGTGGTGTTACCGATATTGATGGGGAATGTTGTAGTAGATTCTTAATTGCATTTGCCGTCAATAGAACATCTATTAAAATATAATTTATTATTATTAGTTTTTAAATTAATTGAATTAAAATTTATACCGGAATACGCCTCGTACATTGCCCGTTGTGTAATATCATTTAACGTATGTACGGCCCCGTTAACGCCCCGTTCAGCTCCATGGTAGATTATATGCAATAATTCCAATAATAACGGACTAGATACTGGTATACGATTCGTAAAACTTTGATTATAACTACTATCACTATGTATTGAACTTGAATTATCGTTAAAACCAAATCCTTGCGATACTAATCGTGATATTCCTTTACATGTATATTCAATCCCTTGTGTACTAACACTGGCTAATTGTTGATTATATAAGAACACAAGTGCGGTGATAACACGTTGACGATTCTGGGCATTAAAACATTCAACCTGCGGTAACGGGCCCCAACTAACTAATTTACTATTACATTCCTCCCAACGTCTTAATGAATTTTCGGCAATAAAAGCCGATTCTAGATTTGTTGAATCATGATAGATTGACGATTGAGCTATACTAGGTACACGAAATGATAGAATACGCGGTTGACCTTTCGAATCAGTTATCTACAAATAAACGTACAATTATTTATTACAAAACATTAACAAATTCCGTATACTTCTAAATTGTATAGAGTGACTAATAGTGTTTGTACTGAAGTATACGTTTTATCAGTTAAATGCAATAGGACTAATGCAGGTATATACTGGAGTGTAAATTTGCGTAATTGCTCCTCACCGGATCGATAGAAATCTAACAATTGCCGACAAATACCATCAATTAGCTGCAACAAAAACGAATTAATAAACCAACTAGAAATTGTACAAATCACCCACATTTGGTCGTTTAAACTTGCAAGGCTCGGCGAGGACCTCGTACAGGGCCATCATAACCTCGTGATTATGTTCTTGTTCCACCGAATACGTGTGTATTTCACTCTCCGTTAATGATTCGAATTCCTCCATCCAATCGTTGACCAAAATATCAGCCATTATTGTCGCCTTTAATAACACGAAAATTACAAAATCGAGTAAAATTTTTTAAGGTTATGTTATTCTATTGATTTCGAATATAACCTTGAATTTGATTAGAATTCGATACAATTACGTATACATTTCGAAAATCGTTCGGTAATTCGCAAAAGGAAAACATAAAAATTCGGACTAAATGGTGGAAAACCGATTAAATTACATGAACAAGCAAAAGAAAATTTGATGTAAACGTCAAAAATTTGGGGAGAAAATTTTTGTGAAATTCCACCATTATTGTGAAAATCACTAGAATTGTGCGCGAAATTTAAATTTCGCAAACTCACATGAGTCGGATAATTGTGCGACATTTCGCTTGATAACCACCAAATCACCGATAATACAAAAAACACTTGTTTATTGATCAAGATAGTTATTAATAATTAAAAAAGACGTCAATAATTTTATAAATAATTCAAATCTATCCGTACAAGTTCCCTGGGAATTCTTGATCGGACAACGCATCGTCCTGTTCATGGTCCGATTCGGGGTCTTTACGTTTCCTGCCGTATGCCCGTTTGCTTGTCACCGGTAACGCATCCGATTCACCGTGCAATAATGAATTGCGATACAACAACAACGGCTGCCAATCTTCACCACGACTACTCGGCATACCTGTAGTTATACGCCGATCCAAAAACGTTAAAACCACCCGTTTATCCTGTTTTAGCAATTTATTTGTGAATTCGGTCAGGATTTCCAAGAACGGTAGATTCGGGGGCGGTCCAGTTGGATCCTCCGGTTGATCGGCGTTAGCTACGGCGAATAGAATACCGGCTCGGTGTAGCGCTGTGATTGCTTCTCGATTTTTTACAGCGTCCAAACCGAACGATAAAGCGAAACGTTTTGCTAATTCCTGGAATAAACGAAAATTAACTAATTGTTTGATTTTGTTAAAATTATTACTTTTAATGCGAAGAATTCTTCGTTTTGTCGTGTTGTTTTCCCAGTTGATAATTTCTGTACTTCTTGGAAAATCATCGTTAAACTCATACACATAGTTAGAGCGCAATTAACTTTATTAATCTCTCTAGCTTTACTCAATGTTGCTTTAATAATATCTCCATATTCGTTGTAATATTTAACATAATGTTTAAAGATATCGGCAGCAGCTTTCGTTGGCATAATATTGTAAACGATCAATTTACAATAAGCAGCTAGGAAATTACGACGTTTGTGCAATTCTTCGATACGATGTTCATCATGTTCCGCATTCTGTTCCGGTATAAAAACGTACGATTGTACAAATTCGTTCAATAAAATCTGTAAAGCTCGATCATGTTGGCAAGCTAATTCGCTCAAAGCCGGCGCCGTACTCGATAATTGTTCGCTGAAAACTATCAATAAATCACACAAACACACGTAGGCTTCCTCTTTAACTTGAGTATGAGGCGACGAACGTATCAAAATCTGTGCAGCTTCGATGAATTCGTCTAAACGTTGACGCATCTCTTGGATACCCAGTCCGGTTAGGCCGCCACCTTCATGTTTCACTTCTAATTCGCGTAGGCCCCATAATAGACAATAGAAACAGGCGCTGGTACTGTATTTTAGAGCTTCCGGGGGTAGCGCACTTTCAACATCCTGTAAAAAAAAAAAAAGTTTCATGTAGAAAGAACGGAAACGAAGCCGCTAACGCTAACGTTTCAAAAAGGCACAATTTTTGTCTACGATTGAACAGAAACTAGAAAATTATTTCTGAAATTTGAGAATTCCGTCACCAAAATTGATAAAACGCAGTTTTTTGACAGATTTTAGGTGATAGAATTGATGGCAAATTGTTATAATGAAACTTACTCAGCGTGTGGAAAAGTGCATTTTTCGTTCTGATACCGACTACTTTTCCGCACGCTGAACGAACTGCCATCTTGTTTAAGTTACTAATTGTAAGAAATGGCCGCACTCTACAAAGTGAGCCAAGTGATTGGTCTATTAGAAAGAAGTATAAGAAGTTCTAATTGATGAACTGCATTTGGAAAATATTTTCATTGTTCTATCAACCCTCGGTGTATGGGATAGAATACAATTTTTAATCAAAATTTAAATTTAAATAATTACTTTAACGTCTTGGAATAAAGTCGACCATAAATTCCATTGGTTTAAATTGTGACAAGCGTAAAACATTGAGACTTTCTTCAACGAACTAACAACATTGAAGATTTCATCAGCATTTGGTGTTTCTTCACCCAACAACAAATTCCTCCAATCATCGATAGCATCCTTATACGACGATACAATCATATCGACAATAGTCGAACGTGCCACATCACATTTTGTATAAATCGAATGCCCTTCCGTACATAAAATCTCCAAAGTTTTCGCCAAAGTCTCTAAAACTTCCGGTTCGTGGTGCACTTGAGCGATGTGTTTTAATTTCGCCAATAAACTCTGCAATGAACCCTCTTGTCGGCCGCTCGTATACAAATCTAGATCGAAATATTGCGGAATACATAGAAGATTTGCTAATTTCTCCGGATCGGCTGCGTATTTATCCAATAATGGTGGTAGAGTTACAATGAAATGTTCCGTTAATTTCTGTTTATCTTCACCGGCTTGTTTCATTTCGCGCAATGAAGAAACTCGTCGTGTTGGTCCCCGACCAACTGGTGCTTCACCAGTAGCCGCTTGTTTTATACAACACACCATTATTTCAATCAAACTAGTCTCTTGGCGATTATCTAACGGTTCCTCCATTGGTCCGGGTTCTTCCAACAATAGATCGGTCATACATTCCCAATCTTTCATCATCGAATTCGATTCGATTAATGAATCAACTAAATAAGCGGCGTGTTCGTGTAATTCCGATTCGATGAAGAATTGTACTAAATCTCGTATGAACGGTGTATTGGGTAGACGGCGTTTACCGCGTTTGGTTTTACCGATATCTAAATCGCCAGGTTGGAAGAGGCGTTCGTTTAAAAATTCACCAGCCGCTTGAGCTACAGCACGATGTGATGAATACACCAATTCGTAAACGTGTTCGCAATCTTTATCGGTTAGAATATCGGGATGGTGTTTAAGGATTGAAATCACCAATTTTACCGCCTGTACAGCCACATCGTACTCTTTATCCAGCGTCATTGCTACAATACGATCTTTAAATTTATTTGTAAACAATTCGAGTTTACCTTTCAATTCTTCACTAGCGTATAGCGGTTGTAAAGCTTGTAAACAACGTAAACGGACTTCACCGACTTTATCGTGTAATGTCCAACCGATATATTTCAAATAGGAATCGTCGAGGAAATTCGCATGGAATTTATGCATCCATACGCCGATTTCCGTCATTGCAATAGCCCTAATTTCCGGTAATGTGTCCCGATAACGGTGCACGAATACCGATTTGAACATATAAGTCAACATGTTCTTAATTTCGTCCATATTCTCTTCTAATTCTTGTCGTTTTTGTAGCAAAGCTTCTAAACGATCACTAGCCCGTTTCTCGCGTGTTTTCTGTCGTTCAGCTTCATATTGACGTTGTGTATTATCCAAATTCACCGATACAGTTAATGCAACATCCACTAGTGCTGTCATTAATTTCATAGCACCCAAAGTTGCAGTGTGCCGGAAAGCCCGAACTTGAGAATCTGATAGACCGGTCAATAGCGAGATAACGTTATCCATTAAGAATTGATCGTAGATTATCGAATATTGGCATTGTTTCACTAGAGTTTGTACGAAATCGCAGAAATTCTGCCGGAATTTCTTCCAAGTCTGTCCGGCCATTATTAGCGGATATTCCCCGGATTCCTCGTCGAATTCCTCAGTCATACGACGGATTATTGCCGCATGTTCCATTGTAGCTTGCATATGTTGAGTAATTCTACCTTTACAACCGGCTGCATTGATGAAAAATTGCATCAACGAAATCAAAGCAGCTTCACGATTCACCTACAATTAAATCAAATAATTCAACAATAATCCAATGAAATCTAATAAAAACCTTATAACTTTCAATCCAATCGTCAACAATATTCGTTAGAGAAACTTTACTATTTTTGATATAATGATACAATGATGTATCGTCATCATTGGTGCCTTCGACGTGATTCTTGCGCCCCGGCGGCCGGCCTCTGCCCCTACCGCGGGTTGCTGGCGTGGGCGCCGATGTTGGCGAATACGATGGGGCGGCGATTTGTTGTTGCGGCGTCGGTGGCGGATTAATCTGGCCGCGAGCCTTCGAGCGGGTAATTCGCCGCATCCCCGGCGTCGGGGGCGATTCGAACATGCCGTCCGATGATGATGTGCCCGCTTGTTCGCCGTACGATTCCGTTCCGTACATATTCGCGTGTGTATACGGCGTATAATTGTCCGATTCAACTTGTGGTGTCATTGGATTATCGTATTCTGGCGGTGGTTCATCCATACGGATGCGTTTACCACCACGACGCTGCATCTTCTTGGCAGATAAAAACAATTAGACCACAATATTTAGAAAAATCAATTAATAACAAAACGATTAACCTAAAAATTATGTTAGTAAACTATTACCAACATTATAACGGTGAAATAGCGTCAGTAATCGAAGGTACGCTCAATCAAAAATAAACCAATCAGCACAATAATTGGACGTGACGTCACTACTATCAACCAATCGTATAACACATTTACCAATAGTTTAGTTTTTATTTTTAATTCCTTGTAATTATTATAGTAACTAATTTGTGTTGGTTACATTGTTTGTCAACATTATATAACCTCACTTTTTAATGTAGTCACATTTGTATAATTGTAACAATGTCGAGTGAGTCTCAATTACAAATTAAATTAATAACACGACAAGAAGCGTAAGATTTCGATAATGAAAATAAATAAATGGTATTTAAATCGTAAATTTTCAGGTATGCTGTACCAGATGTGCCCCTTTCTGTACCGGCATCGATAACATGCCAATCGTTGAACGAACTTGTTAATCGATTATTGAAAGAAAACCGGTCGGATTTCTTAAAGCCGAAAGAATTCGATTTTCTCGTATTCGGCGAACTATTACGCGTACCTTTAGACGAACATTTGAAAGAGAAAATCGTCTCGACTGAGCTTGTTGTTGATGTTGAATACGTTGAACGCACACCCGCCCCCCAACCACAAAATGCCGTTCTACACGACGATTGGGTCTCTGGAATACAAACAAGTGATAGTTGGTAAATTTACCGATTTCCAAATATTTTCTAAATTAATCGCCGATTCTTATAGGATTTTGACCGGTTGTTACGATAATACCGTGAATATTTGGACGACTCACGGAAAATCGATACTATCAATTAAAGAACACTCGAATCTCGTTAAAGATGTCGCTTGGATTAAATACAGTGATCAATTCCGGGGTTTCGTTAGTGTATCCCATGATCTAACAGCGATTCTATGGTTATGGGAAGTTGGTACGACTAATGTTGTACCGAAATTTATTCTGCGCGGCCACGAGAAAGGCATCGATACTGTCGGTGTTAGCCAAAATTCTCAACGATTAGCCACTGGCGGTTGGGACAATAATTTGAAAATTTGGTCGGCTTCGTTTGAAATCGATGACGAAGAGCCTGCCAATAAAAAACTAAAAGGTGTGGGTTCAACTAGTCTTCGAACACCTCTACATACGTTAACCGGCCATAAAGAGGCGATAACGGCGGTCAATTGGCTCAATCATCAAACAATTTGTACAGCATCGATGGATCATACGATCAAAATCTGGGATGTTGAGGTATTACTCTAATTTACCCTAACAAAATTGTTAAAATATCCATTTTTAGTTGTGCGGTATTAAAAACGAAATAGTCGGACAAAAGGCGTATTTAGACGCGTCCTGTTCGCCTTTATCCAATATGATATTGGCGTCATCAGCCGATCGCCATATCCGTCTGTACGATCCGAGATCTTCAGAGGGTGCAGTGTGTAAAATCACATTTACTTCACACACTTTATGGGTGAGTTCGGTGAAATGGTCGAATTACGATGAGAATTTGTTTGTTTCTGGTGGTTATGATTCGTGTGTAAAAATGTGGGATACAAGAAGCCCTAAAGCACCATTATATGATTTACAAGGGCATGAAGGACAGGTATTGACTGTTGATTGGTCGAACAGTAAGTATCTTGTATCGGGTGGTAGTGATAATAGTCTTCATATATTCAAAAATAAGTGTATGTTGTAAGAAATAAATAGATTTATTCCACAAAAATTGTATTCTTTAAACTTGTTGATTTGAACAAAACTTAACGCCAACTAGAGAATGAAGAACTCCTAAAAATGTGTTGTATAAGTTTGGAAAATTATTAAAATTTATAAATTACCCGGAAAATGGTGCAGAATTCGATTGGTTACTAGCTTGTTGTGCCAAATTCCCGAAACCGACAGTCGGCTGATTCGCTAAATTACCAAATGATGGACTTTGAGTTGTTGTTGAACTACCAAATGCTATCAAATTATCAAACAGATTAATAAAATTACTATAATCTCTTAATATACGATTAATACTTGGATTGGTACCGCCGAATACTCGTGTTGGACTTCCAAATGTAGCGGTACTACCGAAAGTTGGCGCCCCCCCAAAACTTGGTGCTCCACCGAAAGCTGGAGCCGGTGTTCCGAATGCTGGTGGACTACCAAATCCACTAGACGATTGAAAATTGGAACTAGTTCCGGTACCAAAACCAGTTTGGCCAACTCCAGCAGCACCCCCACTAAACGGTCCAGTAGTTGAATTTCCAAAGAAACTTCCACTACCGCTCGTACTATTAGCGAAAGTATTTTGACCGAAAGTGGATTGTTGGCCGAATGTTGTTTGATTACCAAAAGCTGGTGGATTACCGAAACTCGATGTTGATGTATTCGAACCGAATACTGAACCAGTTCCAAATATTGATCCACTTGATGACGATACTGGCGTGGTACCGAATGTTGATGATGCTGCTCCAAATGGATTTGCTGGTGTTGTTCCAAATGTTGAAGTTGTCGGAGTTGATCCAACATTTAAATTACCGAAACCAAAACCAGTTGTTGTTGTATTAGCGCTAGCATTCGAAAAACTAAACGTTGACGATGATGGTTGAGATGTTGAACCGAAAACACCAGCCGTTGGAGCTGTTGATCCAAATGGAGATGTTGTCGATGTAGGTACACCTCCAAATACAGGAGCTGTACCAAAACTACTACTAGTCGTTGGTGTATTCCCAAATATACTCCCCGAACTTGTCGTTGCAGTATTTCCAAATACCGAACCAGATGATTGGCCAAAACTAAACGAATTTGTAGTAGCTGCTGCAACTGTACCAAAGCTATTTGGTGAACTACCGAATGTAGTATTAGAACCGAAAACTGGAGCTTGCCCAAAAACACTCGATTGTTGACTAAATGGTGAAGTTGTCGTTGAAACCGGTACTGTACCAAAACTGGTAGTACCAAATTTAGTTGTTGGTGTTGTAGTACTACCGAAAATTGATGGTGTACTTGTTGAAACTGTCGAACCAAATATTGAACTTGTAGTCGTTGGTGTTGCTGTACCAAATATTGGTTTTGTTGCACTACCACCGAAAATCGATGATGTTGGTACAGAATTACCAAATATTGATGTTGAATTAGTTACAGGAGCAGTATTTCCAAAAATCGATGGAGTTGTAGTTGTAGTTGTGCCAAATATCGAAGTAGTCGTTGTCGGTGTAGTTGAAGCAAATATTGAAGTATTTGGTGTTGTAGAAGTAACAGTAGCAGCTCCAAAAATTGATGTAGTTGTAGTTGTTGGAGCAGTAGATCCAAAAACTGGAGTTGATGAGAAAATTGATGGTTTTGAAACTGTAGTTGCAACAGTAATTGTAGGTGTACCAAAAATTGAAGTTGTTGTTGTTGTTGTTGTTCCAAAGAAACTCTTTTGTTTATCAGCAAATATCGATTGTGTAACTGGTGTTGTTGTAGTAGTGCCAGTAGTAGAGCTAAAAATTGAAGTTGTTACTGGTGTAAAACTAGATGGTTTTGTTGTAACCAAATTTAAAGGCTGTGTTGTAGTTGTAACACCAAATACTGAAGTTGTTGTTACATTACTAACAATAGTACCTGGTGCAGGTACTGCTGTTTTAATTGTTGGAGCCACTGAAGCACTAGTTATTGTAACTGTTGTTGTTGCAATTGTACTAGGTTTAGTAGCAAATATTAAAGTTGCTTGAGGAGTACTTGTTGTAGTACCAATTGTTACAGCCACCTGTTGAGATGTTGTTGGTATTATTGGAGTAATAGTAAGTGAAGGTTTTGTTGTAGTAACTGTAACAGTTGTTTTAGGTGTTGTTGTAAAAATTGTAGATTGCCCAATTGTTGTAATTTTAGTACTCGTTACTGTTGTTGTTATTGTTTTAGGCGTAAAACTAACATTTCCAAAGAAAGATGCAGTTGTTACAATCGGTGTAGTTTTTATAATAGAAACACTCTCTGTAGGTTTACTAGAAATTGTAGTTTGTGGCGGTAATGATGTTGGATTACTAAATATCGATGGAGCTGGTTTAGTTGTTGTAATCGTTGAAACAACAGTTGTTGTAATCGTTGGTGCTAACGATGTAAAAATCGATTTACCACCAAATACTTTAGTTGTACCTGTATTGAATATCGATGTATTGGCCGGTTTAAAAATATTACTCGATGGTGCACTTTTATCACCAAAATTAAAAGTCAACGATTTCCCAGCTGTTGTTGTAACTGTTGTTGGTTGTGTTGTAAATGTAAATAATACTGTTGTTGTTGCAGTAACAGTTGTTGTTTTCGTTGGAAAAGTAAAAGAGAATGGTTTTGTTGTATCAATCGATTGATTTGTTAAATTAACACCAAAATTCGGTGTTGTTTTCGCTACACTACTAACAATCATTATTGGTTTTGTTGTTAATGTAGTAACCGATGCTGATGATGTTGTTGATGTTGAAACAAACGCCGAATTTGGACCACTTGAAATTGTTGTTTTTATCGGAAATGATAATGTAGTTGTTGGAAAACTTGTTTCCGGTATTATCAAATTATTCTGTTGGAAATTCTGTGTAAATTTCTCTAAACCTTCAATTGGTGTTGTTGTTTTTATTGTTTCCTCAATTTGTTTAGGTGTTGATTGGATAAAATCTAATTTTCTAACAACATCTTTCGAAACTGGTGATAATTTTGCATCTAATAAACTTAATTGTTTTAATTTACTAGCCGATGATTGTTGTATTGTTGTATTTGAGATTTGTGGTTTAATTATTGTAACATTTGGGAATTTACGATTTTTTAGAAAATTTCGTAAATTATCCGCTTTAATTTTTGTAAAGAATTTCGAACGATTCTCTACAAGTTCAGCTTGTATATTTAATATCGATTTTGGTTCTAATGTTAAACGTTTCAATTCGTTCTCTAATTCTTTTGGATCATCAACATTTATCAATAATGATGAACCAAACGGTTGTCTTGAACGATATTTGATACGATTCGATATATCTTTAAGGATATAATTTTGTTTTTGTATAACTGCCATTTGATTTACCATTGTTTGAAATATAGCCTCCATTGTTGGTATTTTAATTTTATAAGTTTTCCGACAATAATCCTGAAAATTCTCCCATTGTTCATCTAGAGCACAATTCGCTTGCTTCAATTGCGATTCTAAATAATAATTAGAATGACGTATATCGGCTAATTGTTTCTCACATGCTGAATCTAACGGTTGGGCACGTTGTAATATCGCTATTGTTTTATCTTGTGATGCATTAAAACGTGATTTTGCTTCTTCATACCATGCAAACGATTGTAATAAATTCTGTTTTAAACTATGAACTTCTGCATTTTGACCGGTTGTTATATCAACAATCTCTTTAAGAAATTCATCGATAATTGAAGTTAATTGAACAATATTTGTTTTATCATTATCTGAACCAACATAAATCTTTAATGATTTACAACGTGTCAATAATTGTTTAATTTGCGATTCTAAAAACCAACATTCATCACGTACCATTTGTGCGAATAATTTCTCAGCTTCCGCATCAATTTCCGATTGATCCTTCTCTTGAATTGTAGTTTCATTTAATTGTGAAATTTCAACTTTCGGTGTTAATATCGGAGTTATAGGAGCCGTTACTGTAGTTGTTAAATTATTAACTTTATTAACTATTGGAGAACTTTGATTAACTCCAAACGGTAACGATTGTGTCTTTTGTACCTCTTGCGGTTTTACTTGATTCGTCAAATTAGTAAAACCGGTCATTTTAGGAGCCTGAAATTAAATTTATTACCAAATTAACTAAAATCAATTAGAAATTATACCTCTATTGGTTGTTGCAAATTTTGTGGTGTTACATTTTCATTCTTCATTAACACAATTTTTGTTGTAAATAAATTCGGATTAATTGTTTGAACAATTGGATCAGGTGGTGAACATATAGATGGAATATCATTCTTTAAATTGATCACATTAAAACAACACAAAGTACCAAAATGCGATAGTAATAATAGAATTGGTGCCGGTGGTAGATTACTTTCACCCCATGGTATTTCTTGAGTACTACTCGTATTTAAACTTAAACCAATCGGTAATGATTCTTCATGATTATCATTTAATGGTAATTCAGCCCGACAAGCGTCACCCATTATCCATTGTGTCCAAATATCATTTGTACAATTCAATACACCAACTTCCATACTATTTGAAGATGCCACCATTAATAAATTCCAATTTCTTTGTAAAATCGTATAGAATTGTATAGGTCTTATATTACCATTACTATAACAAATATCATCGAAATTTATAAAACTAGGTTCACCGGTTTTTGGTGCTTCAATAACGATTAAATTAACTGGATCATCGGTGTTTTGTGATTGGAATATACCGATAAATTGACAATTTGATATCCATTGTAATCCAATTAAACAATGTACAGTTTTCAATGGTGGTGCATTTATAACTTTTACTGCTTTCAAATCGGGTTTATATTGTGTTATTTTACCATCTTTTGAACCAACAGCGATCTGTTTACCTTTTGGACTCCAACAAAAACAGGTTGTACCAGATGCTATTGGTAATTCGCTTATATTAACACCTGTTTGTTTCAATTCATAAACACCTAAACTACCATCCGATTTACACGCTGTAAAGATTGTACTCAATGTTGGATTCCAATTGATATCTAAAATTTCAACACCCGGTGTTGGCGATAATCGTATCTCTTCAAACTTGAATACTGATTGTTGTAGAAATGATTTTATATCGTAGAATAACGCCCATGGTGTACTATCGCGTTCGATAATCACCGCTAGAATTGTTTCTTCACAATTTACAGAAATATGTTTAGCTGGTGAGGGTATTGAGATTTCACGTCTAGGATAACCGGCTTTATCGCCCTCATCTCTAACATGTTCTTGTAGGCTTTTCAATCGAATAACTGGAATTCAACCATGAATTATGCGAATAATTTTGATTGTAAACTCACCTTGAATCGTGTTGGATAGGGTTCCTACGATAATTAAATCGAAACGGCTAGCTGATGCTACCAAATTGCAATGTTTTGAGAATTTTCCATTATCTTTATTGTTGAAAATATCAATTTTAGTGTATAGTTTAAATTGTAAATCCTAAAACAACATAACCTATAATTGTTGAATAGGCGGTAATATTTGGTAATATACTTGGACATCAACAGGATCAGGGGCTGTTTTCCACATTTTACACGTAATTGGTTATAAAAACACGTAAATTAAAGAAAATTATTTAAAAATAAACACAATACATAAACGTTAGACGTTTTCAAAAAATTACGCCATGACAGTTACTTTGTTTCACAACTTCATCAAAGATGTCGCTTTAAAAAAATTAAAGCTTATATTGTTGGCAATACTGAAATATGCTATATTGTCAAGTTTCTAAATTATTACTGGATTTTTTTGAAAAATTCAATAGATTTATAATAGTAAGTAGATGATCTATTTGATATCCAAATTTCGTGTCATTAAAATGATTATTTCGAAATTTTGAAGAAATTGTGCTTTAAGATTATGTATTTAGTAAATTTGGGTAAATTTGGCAATACTGTAAATTATTTGACAGTTGACAGCATTGACAATTTCATAGTTGTTGTGATTTGACAATTTTTGCTCGTTGAAAAAATCCGGAAAATGTCCGTTTTGTGTCCAGAAATTCCCGAACCTGGTTTTTCTTTTGCGAATTGCCGCCGGTAATTATTAATTATCCAATATTCATTCATTATTAACATTAATATCCCAATTACAACAAATTCTGCATTGTCATAAGAACATAACCTCTATGTTACAGTAATGCCCTGTTAGAAAATAAAGGTTTCGTTACACCAAAAGCTACAAAAACTGGTACAACAATCGTCGGTATTATCTACAAGGATGGCGTTATTTTGGGGGCTGATACTCGAGCCACTGAAGACACCACAGTGTCGGATAAGAATTGTGCAAAAATCCACTATTTAGCCCCGAATATGTAGTAAGTATTCGTCTATTAAAACCCCTAAAACAATCTAATCAAATGATGAAATTATAGTTGTTGTGGTGCCGGTACCGCTGCTGATACGGAGCAAACAACCCAAATGGTATCGTCACAATTAGCCTTACATCAATTGTACACGAATCGTACTGTACGAGTCTGTACCGCTAATCAGATGTTAAAACAATATCTATTCCGTTATCAAGGCCATATTGGTGCGGCTCTAGTATTAGGCGGTGTTGATTCAACCGGACCACATCTATATTCGATTTATCCGCACGGTTCTTCTGATAAATTACCGTACACAACAATGGGTTCGGGTTCATTGGCCGCAATGGCTGTATTCGAATCACGTTGGAAACCCGATTTGAATGAAACAGAAGGTGTACAATTAGTACGTGATGCTGTAGCTGCCGGTATTTTCAATGATCTTGGATCTGGATCGAATGTTGATGTTTGTATTATCCGAAAAGGATCAGTTGATTATCGACGTACATACGATGAGGCTAATAAGAAAGGTGTACGTCAATCTTCTTATCGATATCCACGTGGTACTACAGCTGTATTATCAACGAAAACACATAAAATTGATGTTGTTGATGTTGCTGTACATCCAGTCGAAGAAATGGATACTGCTTGAGTATTGAATATATTAAAGGTAATTTGGTTCTTTAAATAAAATACAATTTATTGCGGTAAAAAAATATAAATTTCCCCCTTAAATCAGTCAATTTTTATGAACAATAAAATCCCAAGTATCTTTCCATCTTAATTCGATCATATCATTAGTTGTTAATGGTGTTGTACCGTAAGATAATACGAGAAATTTCGTGAAAATATAGAAAATCAACACCACCCACATTGTTAATAATAGAATAAAAAAATATGCGAACATTTTAATCTTAATAACGTCCCTAATTAAATAGAATATATGTTCTAATAAAGCGGCCAATAATAATGTTTTAAAAGTAAATGCAGGTAGATAATGGTGTAAAAATAATGTACGTTCAACGAAAAAATACGGTAAATAATGAATTAAATAGCCGGTAAGAAAGATTTCACCGATCGCTTGGAATTGTTGCCACATTCTATCGTTTAAATCGTAACATAAACGGCGACGTCTCAACAAATAAAACACCAATAGAATTGTGTAGATTACAATAGCAATAGTGCCGGAATACCACAATAATAGATTACCGATTAGATGGATTTGCGCCTGGAATTAGTTAATTTAATTTAATTTAATTTAATTTAAGGTATTTTAAAGGTTTACATTGCTCGTTGAGGATACCCAATAGGCGATACCTCTGGATAATAACGGCCATTCTAACGGTTCTGAACTGTACATGTGATTTTGTACACCATCACTACCACTAAACATCATTTTGTAGTGTAATTCAAAGAATTTCTCCCAGAATGTTAATGAAGTAGCCGCTGTTGGTATCATCTCAGCCGTTACCAATTCCCGTTCACGATCCTTCTGATCTTCCGCTAAAATTACAATAATTATAAATAATTTAAACGCAAATTTAACGATTTACATTTAGTATATCGGTGTTCTTCCACATTCCATACAGTATCATCTTGATTGATAATCCGATCAGCTACCACTTCGTGCTGATGGAAACCCCAATCGGGTAATTGCCGTCCGCTAAACTTCAATGCTGTATTCGTATCGATATGAATCAATCGTATTAATGATTGTATTGTGTGCCAATTATCGCCGTTTTGTTCGCGATTTAAAATTTCAACACGCCATAAATTCTGCGCCGGCATTGAAACATTATAGTCGATATAACACGAAATTTCTTGACTTTGTGGTGATATCGGTGCGGCAACATCATGTGAATTTAGAGCACGACTCGTTATACCGTGTACTAATTGTACAATATCGCCATGTTTGATTGTATCAATCGATTGTTCGACAACTAGATCATTTTTATTCGGCCGTTTAACAATCCACCAATTATTAACATCTTTAAATGAATAACAAGTGACTTGTTGTTGATGGCTAGAGCCGCGTTTATCCGGATAACGTATCGGATAAACGTGATTGTGTGAATGTAACCAACACGTACGTCCGTGTGTATGTCGTAGAGTTATTTGAGAACCGTGCGCTACCAATAACGGTTGGCCTTTTGTTATTGAAGCTAATCCACCTTCTAGAGATGCTTGAAATGCACTCGTCATTATACTATCGTGTGGTCCGGCTTTATACAACACTTTTAAATGGAGATAAAACACCGATAAATAGACTAAAATCGAAATTGTCGCTGTTATAATCGATTGTATTAGGAATTTAACAAGAATCACCCGATCTGATAGATTTGGTGAAGCTAAAGATCGCCAAAAATCACGACCTATTATCACTAGACCTAAACAACACGAATAGAATCCAACGTATTTAACACATAACGAACATGTTAATGAGAAACAAGCTAGAATTAACCAAAATATTGATGGTAGATTGAAATTGGAATATTGGCGAAATTTTAATATACAAAAAATACCAAATAGGGCGAAGAATATCAACATTGATTCCATTAAAATGAATCGACTTTGTGTCAATAAAGCATTATCGAATAATAATAAAATCGCAGCTAATAATGATGTCCATTGGGTTAAACCCAATTCTAACATTAAATGGTAGGTTGTTGGTATAATTAAACTACCGAAAAACGCCGGTACAAAGCGTAATGCTAATAATGGTACTGAATCTGGATAGGGACTACCGATTCGATCGAATTTAAAACGACCATCAAAACCGACCAGATAAGCAACAGCGGCTATCAATTGTTTACCCAACGGTGGGTGTGTATCGAAGAAAAACGTATTCTTCATATACATCGATACGTATTTGCCGTAATGTAATTCATCGAAACTGGAAAAAATCGATTAAAATCTCGTTTAGATTGGATTTTTTACAACTTACACTATATTTTTGGGCTCTTCTAGTTTGTACATTCTAGTCAATAATCCACATACGAATAGTCCCAATGAGAATAAATCGATTTCGAAATGAATTCTACACCAGCGTTTTTGTGGTGTTACCGAAATTTTCGTCGATAAAACCTCTTTTAAATCAATTTGGTTCTTTTCTGGACAATAATTTGGCTCTTGAACGTGACCATTTGAGCCCTCTTCACCCGTTTTAATCGTTTTTATTTCTTCTTTTATTTTCTGTTTATGTTTACGATTCCGTAAATTCTCCATTGCATTTTCAAAATTGACAACAATCGAGAATTCTATCAACACTAAGAGGCCAAATAATTATCGAAACTCTTCATAATTTAACTCAAATTTTATAATTTATCACTTTCTCTTGTAAATTTACTAATTTTTGTTAGAATCATAGAGAAAATTTGCACATTTATTGAAACGAACACGTTCATTTGACCAGATCATTGACCTAGAAGAATTCCAGTTATTTCACCAACGTGTACAATATTACCGATAATTACAAAACAGGCTTAAAATAGAGCAATTATCACAATTATCAATCGATTACATTTTAAATGGTCTATTATCGTTAGAAATGACTTATTAGTGAAAAAAATTAAAGAATTGTGGTACATTTTTGAATTTCGCGCCTATAGTAGTGTCAACGTGACAGCTCATTAATTGCCAACATAACACGAATTATCGTAAATTGGGAGGTTAAAAAATAACAAAAACAATGTCTCGTTAATTAAAAATTATAGAATTGAATTAAATTGAACCGATTTTTGTGCAATTTCAACAAATTTGAGTTAATAGAATTCATTACAATTTTCAAATATAGCGCCATCTGTGTCACAACTAAATCATTATCGCCAATTGTAGAAAACTATTTTTCTGAATTTCTAATTTTAAATTATATTAGAAATTATTACGTATTCTAGAGTTTAATAGAAAGATAATTGAGTAGATCAATTGCTACAATTTGCCAAATTAATAAAAATCGTATAATTTAAATTAACGTTGGTAGCACTGTCCGTCGTAAATCTGACGTTTGTCAACTGTTATAACCTAGAAATTTTCATGTTTTGAAATTTTCGAAATAAAATGCCGATTGGTAATAAAATTGAATCAGTCGATATAATATTTGTGAGTATTACCATATTTTTATATAATTTCAACAAAATTATAACAATTTGCGTGCATATTTAGGATGAAGACGACTTACCGTACGAAGAAGAGATCCTGCGGAATCCCTATTCGGTAAAACATTGGTTGCGTTATATCGACCATAAAAAGAAAGCCCCCAAATACGGTGTTAACATCATCTACGAACGAGCCCTAAAAGAATTACCCGGCTCGTACAAATTATGGTATAAATATTTACGTACACGGCGTATTCAAGTTAAACACCGACCGATCACCGATCCGGTTTACGAACAAGTCAATAATGCCTTCGAACGGGCGTTGGTTTTCATGCACAAAATGCCGCGTATTTGGATGGATTATTGTACATTCTTGACGAATCAATGTAAAATTACAAAAACCCGTAAAGTATTCGATCGTGCTCTAAGGGCCTTGCCAGTATCCCAACATAATCGTATATGGCCGTTGTATTTAGAATTTGTAAAGAGGCACGATATTGCCGAAACGGCCGTACGTGTATTCCGTCGATATTTGAAATTAATGCCGGAGAATTCAGAGGAGTATGTTGAATATTTGATTGGAATTGGACGTTTAGATGAGGCTGCTCTAGTGTTAGCCCGGATTGTAAACGATGAGAATTTCGTATCGTTGTGTGGTAAATCGAAACATCAATTGTGGAATGAATTGTGCGAATTGATATCGCAGAATCCGCAAGAAATCAAATCGTTGAATGTTGATGCGATTATTCGTGGTGGTTTGAGGCGATATACGGATCAATTGGGGCATTTGTGGAATTCTTTGGCTACGTATTATGTACGAAGTGGTTTATTTGAGCGTGCTCGTGATATTTACGAGGAAGCTATACAGACGGTGACTACAGTGCGTGATTTTACGCAAGTTTTCGATGCTTATGCACAATTCGAAGAGTTAACTTTAAGTAAACGTATGGAAGAGATTGCGAAATCTACAAATCCAACAGAAGATGATGATATCGATCTGGAATTGCGTTTAGCTCGTTACGAGAATCTAATGGAGCGTCGATTATTACTTTTAAATTCGGTTCTATTACGCCAAAATCCCCATAATGTACAAGAATGGCATAAACGTGTCCGTTTATATGAGAATCAACCCCATGAAATCATCAATACTTATACAGAAGCTGTACAAACGGTCGATCCGAAATTAGCCGTTGGTAAATTGCACACTTTATGGGTGGAATTTGCGAAATTCTACGAAACTAACGGCCAAATCGATGATGCTCGACTAATTTTCGAAAAAGCAATTCAAATCAATTATATTAAAGTTGATGATTTAGCAACAGTTTGGACGGAATATACAGAAATGGAGATACGCAATGAGAATTACGATCAAGCTTTAAAATTGATGCATCGTGCTGTAACAATGCCAACAAATCGTAAAGTTGCCTATCATGATGAAAGTGAAACCGCTCAAGCACGTGTTTATAAATCGTTAAAAGTATGGTCGATGTTAGCCGATTTAGAGGAGAGTTTCGGTACTTTTAAATCGTGTAAAGCTGTCTATGATCGTATTGTTGATTTAAAAATTGCCACACCACAAATAATAATCAATTATGGTTTATTTTTAGAAGAGAATAATTATTTCGAGGAGGCTTTCCGTGCATACGAGAAGGGTATATCGTTGTTTAAATGGCCTAATGTTTACGATATTTGGAATACGTATTTGAGTAAATTTTTAAAACGTTACGGCGGTACGAAATTGGAACGTGCACGCGATTTATTTGAACAATGTTTAGAGAATTGTCCGTCACAATTTGCGAAAAGTTTATATTTATTGTATGCGAAATTAGAAGAGGAACATGGTATGGCCCGGCATGCTATGGCGGTTTATGAACGTGCTACAAATGCCGTACCACGGGAACAAATGGCGGAAATTTTCAATATTTATATAAAACGTGCCGCTGAAATTTACGGTATACCAAAGACACGACAAATCTACGAGAAAGCAATTGAAATATTACCGGAAGATAAAACGCGCGAGATGTGTTTACGTTTCGCCGATATGGAAACGAAATTGGGTGAAATTGATCGGGCACGTGCCATTTATGCACATTGTAGTCAAATTTGTGATCCACGTGTCACTACCGAATTTTGGCAAGTATGGAAAGAGTTCGAGGTGCGTCATGGTAATGAGGATACAATGAGGGAGATGTTGCGTATTAAACGTAGCGTACAGGCAATGTACAATACACAAGTCAATATGATGTCGGCACAAATGTTAAATTCAGCCGGTGTTCTATCATCGGGTACAATTGCCGATTTAGCACCGGGCGTTAAAGATGGTATGCGTCTATTGGAGGCTAAAGCGGTTGAAATGAGCGAAACTAACGCCAATCGATCCGGTAATATTATGTTTGTACGTGGCGAAACTCAAGGTAATCCGAGCGAAATTAAAGTCGTCAATCCGGATGAAATCAATATCGATGATGATGACGATCCAGATCAAGATGATAATAAAGACGATATTCCTTTAGAAAAACAAAATATACCTAACGAAGTTTTCGGTAGTTTAAAGAAAATCAATACTGTTAGCAGTAATATGAGTAATTTAGACTCATAAATTGGTTTTTATTCGATTAATTTTTTAATAAAAACGTTAAATCTGCACCAACATCAATCTCTACCGGTTTAGCGTTTTTAACAAACAATCTAGCTGTATTGATGCCTTTTAAAATCGCCTTATCTCCATCAACTAAAAGCGTACCACCTTCCCGTAATCCTAAAACTTTATAACACTCGGGTAATTCCTGATATTGTAAAATCCGTTCTTCTCTTGTTTCCCCCTTGTGTGTGGACATCTCATCTGCATCCAAATAATGCGGATTTATATTGAATGGTATCAATTGTAAAGCATTAAAACTTGGCGGATACACAATAGGCATATCATTTGTATTATTGATAGACATTGCAGCGATATTCGTACCGGCACTACTGCCCATATACGGCACCCCATTTTCCAAGATCCGTTTCCTTAAGGGATTTATCAAATTTTTCTCGTATAACGTTTTGAGTAATACGAACGTATTACCGCCGCCGACGAAGATCGCCTGAGCGGAATTGACGGCTTCGATCGGGTCGTTTTTGTGGATACCGTCGACTTGGAAGCCCCATTTCATTAGAACGTCGCTAACTTTCAATAGATACGAATCGTAATCGAATAGGGCGTATGGAATGAATAGAATTCGCGATACATTCTTACTGGAAATAACAGGATATTATTCGATCGATAAATTGATGGAATTTACCTTTTGAAGAAGTCGATGATGTCGTCTTTTGCGTACTCTAAAAAATCATAACCGTGGACTTTCGATGATGATAATAGTAGAAGATTGCGTTTTGCCATTATGGAATCTGTAACGAGTAATTGATTAGAAATTTGTAAGTATCCTAACCTCAATTTTGAGCCAATTTTATTGTTTTAAATACAAATAACACAAAATTCTTTTACAAAAAAACGTAATAAATACAATTTTACCATAATGGAAACTGTAAGCGAGTAATAATTGATTGGAAATTGTAAAAAATCGATATTTGTGAGTATCCTAACCTCAAATTTGAGCCAATTTTTATTGTTTTAAATACAAATAATACAAAATTCTTTTAGAAATAAACGTAAAATAAATACAAATTGAGACAATATTCGATTATAGCGCAATAACTACCAGTTATCTAAGAAATCTAAACCAGTTTTTGGTAATACTGTTGTACTCTTATGATCCAATTCAAACGTCAATTCTTCTACTTTATTATCAGCCTTATCGTTATCTATTATCTGCAAATAAACTCGTTAATATTTCCGATTACTGTAGTGTTAAAATTACAGTATACTTCAATGTTTTTGTTCGATACAATCGATTGTTTCATTCGATTATTATCAATTTGTTTACAATCATAAATGCGTAAATCTCTTTGGCTTTGTGTCTTATAGCTAAACGGCCCTGAATGTTCGTCTTGATACAAACAATTATCGTCAATTATTAATTTAGCTGCATATTTCTTATCATTATTCCCATTATTTCGTGTTTGGTACTTTACTGATATCTCCGGTTTGATTATACTGTCCGATAGGATTTGTTTGCGTTCATCGTCGGTTATTTTATACCATAAACCCTCATAGTTCGATTTCGTTTCAGCCATATCTTGGTACATACGAGTTGCTATCGAATTCAATTTAGCAAAGTATTGTTCAGCGTAATTCTCTAAAGACATTTTCTGTACATTTCTCCACTAGAACAACATGAAGACAATCAATTTTGATTGAATATCAATCGGTATTTAATCGATTTATTTTGATTTGAAGCCACCACCGCCCCGGAAAAGCGTCAAACAACCCCTGCAAACAAAACATTGGCAATGTTGCCAAGTATAAGTGCATTAGAATTTTGAATTTATAGAAATTGAGTTTTGTTGGAAATGGCGCAAATTAGCAAAAATATTTTCCAAATCCGATTTTCTTTCGTTCCAATTAATTATTATTCTTCTAATAAAACTCCATTAATTTGATAGATTTGAAAATAGTGAGTCTGCTGAAAAATGGATAGATTTGGCATTATTGTGCGTAAATTGACATTCTTAATGTTGGCAATGATCCCAAAAACGCAACTAATGGTAGCCTTAATTAACAAATTATTTAGAAAATATGTAAATGTATAAGAGAAAATTTCAACAATATTTACAAAAAAATTTTCGTACTCAATATAGAGGTTGTGATTTAGTCTACGATTACAATTTGTGATTAAATTTGCGATAAATACAGTTAGAGCTACATTTACTGCACGAATCTAATTGATCGGTTATCGTTTGAAATATTTCTTTCCATTGATGAATTATCGTTAATTACGTGTTAATTTTTGTTAATTATGTTCAAATGATTACAAAAAGTGTCGTTTATTAATTATTTTAATGTTTATAAATAATTAATTTGGTTAATTTCTAACAAATTTAAAAATGACCGTTTTATTTTTAAACCGAATGGCGACTTTTGATTGGTCCAAGTGTACTGGCGATTTTCGTGTAATTTTACGAAAAAGATTACAAAAAATTGTTGAATGATCGTAGAAGAGACAATAAAGAATGTTTTCTTGTTGTGAAAATTGTGAAAATTGCATTAAATTCGGTAATTTTCCCGATTGTAAAAGGTGAAAATTGTTAGTTAGTGCCGGCCACTTATAGAGGTCGCTAGTTTTAGTGGAAAACGAAAAACGTCCATGAGTGAATTCTGAAATTAGAAAAAAATAATCGTATAACAGAAAACACTGTTTATTTTTACGAATTTTCCCCAAAAATTGTTTTTTTGGATTTTATAATAATCGATGTGATTGGAGTTGAAGAAATTTGAGCAATTTTTTCTGTAAATTTTGTCTATTATTGTGCGTGAATTTTACAGATTTTGACAGTTGAGAAAAGTGGTAGTTTGTGTTAGAATACAAGAAAAAACACGATTATTTAGGGGTGAAATTGACTAAATAATGAATTTTGATTTGAGTAAAGAGAATATTCAACCCCTACGCGGTGGTCGCAATGTATCGCAATTGGATGTGGCATTACAAGCACAGACAAGCCAAGAATATCAAAGACAATTACAACATCAAAGAGAGTACGTTTTCGGGATAATCTCCCTTTGATTGTAACTCAATTTAAATTGTAGGGAATTTGAACGGTTAATTAGCGAATATACAGCCAATGATCCGCTAGAGAATTGGTACAATTATATATCGTGGATTGAACAGAGCTATCCAAAACATGGACATGAAGGCAACTTGTTACCGTTATTAGAACAATGTTTAGCGAAATTTGAGCATGATAAACGCTACATGAACGATAGACGATTTTGTAGATTATGGATCAAATATGTAGGTGTTTAACAACAAGTAGAACTTGGGGTTTACTAGATTCCAGTCGTGTATAGTGAGGAAATTGTAAATGAACCAATTTTGGCCTTTCACAAACTGAAAAATTGCATTTATTTAGTTTAAAAATTTTCTCAAAACTATACACTTGGAGCCCCAAAGTCTGCTCGTATTGTTGTTTATTTTATTGAATATTTTTGTAAATTAGATCGATTCGCAAAAGAACCCGATAGAATTGTACCACATGATGCACGCTAGAGGTTTGGGCCGGGGTTGTGCCGATTTGTACAGAGCATGGGCGTATTACCATGAAGCCGCTGGTGATTTCCAGAATGCTAATCATATTTTCGAATGTGGTAAACGTGAATTGGCCCAACCGTATGAAGAATTAGAAATTGCCCATAAGAATCTCATTATGGCAGCTGGACGACATGTTCGTATCAATACCGATTTGTTCGATTTAAACTAAATTTGTGAATTTTCATAGATGTTGTACGGGGCTGATGAAGAGAAATTAGTTGAAAAACGACAAGCTCTAACATCATTACATTCGTATAAACATGGTAGAGTTGGTAGTGTTCGACAAGCGATCAATTTAGATAATCCAAATTTAGTAACAGTACCAACAACATCCACATCAAATATACCAATAAATATTTATAATGATTGCGATGAGATTTTGAGTGGTAGTGAAGCACCACCGATTAGTTTATTATTAGCAGCAAAACGACAAGATATAACAAAGGAAGATACGTTAAAACCTGGCCCATGGACTACGATGCCAGCCAAAAAACGACCAAAACCTCCAACAAGCGGTGGAACATCCAGTTTTACCAGTTTGTTTTATTTTTATTTATTTTAATTGTTAATTGATTTAAATCGATTTTATAGTTCACGAAGATGTGGATAATAAAATCTCGTTTCCGGCGTATACTTCAGAATTATATACAGGTTGGATTGTTAGTTTAACACTACCGGAACCTAAAGATCCGAAAATGGTGCCGATGTATCCGAAAGATCGTGTCTATTCGCAAACGAATACCGAATATTCATTGGAAGAATTGAGGAGTTTAAAATATTTAAAGAAATTCGAACCAAATTTTACTCTAATTCAACAAGAACAACAGCAAATTAACAAAGATAGTCTACTTAAATCACAATTATTGAATAATAGCGGTATTAAACAAGATATTGAACAATCCGAACAAATTTCAGTAATTAAAACAAACGCATTAGAGAATAGTAAAAATTCATTATTGAACGATTTGGATATATGGAATTCAAGTCCGGAAAAAACTATAAATCCATCAATACAACAAGAACAATTATCACAAACACAACGTAATACAACAAAATTTACAATTTATGAACAAACCAATTTGGGTATACCGGAAACAAATATGGATATGCCGAAAATTAGTGCAATGAAAACACCATTTAATGATTTAAATGCTGATGAATTGGCGGAAACTGGTTCGCGTGGCGGTATGGATATTGCAGCTGCTGCACCTGTTGATAGTGCAAAACGACTATTAGTATTCGATGATGATACAACAAGTAGTAGTAATCGTTCGTTTGATGATGATTTTAATCAACAACAGAATTTCGCTGATCTTTCTTGTAATACCCAAATGTTCAATTTTAATTTAAACCAAATGCACGTTAGTACACCACAAAACAAGTTAGAAAACAATAATAATATCGGGACTAGCGTCGGGAAGGCTTCTTGTAAACAACTATTCACCGATGGTACACCACAGGAGAAGGTATTATCAACGATTATGGAAGAAACGAAGATTTACGGGTAAATTATTAATTTCTACAAGCGGTACAACATTATTTCAGCTCGCAATAGCCTATGACTTCGTGAACGTAGGTCAGCTTCTTGAATCAATTGTCTAATCTGCATTACTGATGGATCAAAAATTGATGAAGTAACTAGCATAGGGATATACAGATCTATAGCCTTAAGAAAGTCCCCTTCCATTATTTAAGCTCTAAAGGCTTATAGCCTTGAGTCAAGGACTGTCTGGGAGTGTCGTCAATCCCTGAAATGGCCGGCAAGGGGCAATAAACTTTCCCTAGCTTGGGAAATAAGAGGCAACGAACTGACCGATGAACTTACTGAGCCACCATTTGTAGCTCCTGAACCATTTTGCGGGCTAACTAGAAAACCCAATGGGGGAAAGAGATCTGAAGATGGGAAAGGGGCAAACTCCACGAATGAGGCAGTCGAAGATGTTCATCGAGTACTCGCCCAAGTAGCTTCTCGATCTTACGAGGAACGAATTAAGACTCCTTACGGGGCTTCTGAAGGGTCTCCCAGAGAGATAATTAACTTCGCAAAAAAGATATCCTTTCTGGTGGAGGGTTATGAACAATAGATCAGTTCGGTAAGGCTTAGTAGCCAATCGAGCCAGCTAAACCAACAATCTGTTGAAACAAGAGCACGTCAGTAATGCAAATGACACAGTTGAAATAAGAAGCTGACCTACGTTCATGAAGTCATAGGCTACTGCTGAAATAATGTACATATTGTATAATTATCGTAATTTTTATTATTTCCCAATAGTTCTTCATCAAGTTCTGGTACTACAACGAAATCGTTCAACAATCACACCCGACCCAACAATATGGCAACAATATCGGAGGAACATCACAATTATTTAGCGCAAAATTTGAAAGCCAACGCTGAATTACGTTCAAGTCTATTGGGGAATTTAATGGATTTAGATGCACAACCTTCACTACCATTAAAATCACCAATTACCGAAAATAATTCAACAAAAAACGATACCCAATCACCGACAACAAAAATAACACCAATCGATTATATACCATCCGATCCATTTAAACCGGCATTACTTAAACAATTATTGAAACAAGTCGGTTTTCCTGGCCAACATACACGCGGCTATTATCATTTGAATTCAATACCACGCTTACAAGTCCGCAAAGAAACAATAACTATAGGTCCGGATAAGTATGTTTTAGAAAAAGAATTAGGTAAAGGTACTTACGGTACGGTATTTCGTGGTGTTGATTTGAAGAATGGCCAAACTGTTGCTTTAAAATACCAAAAAGCTGTAAATGAATGGGAATTTTATATTTGTCGTGAATTACAATCTAGATTGAATGATCATTATTTGCATGATCGTTTCATGGATGTTCGTACTGGTTATTTTAGTGAGTATTTGAAGAAATTGTGATTTTAATTGATTGATTTTTTTTTTGTAGGTGATCAAGCTTCATTGTTGGTATCGCAATTTATGCCATGCGGTTCTCTATTAGATGTTGCTAATACAATAAAACAGAAACGCGGCCGCGGTATGAAAGAATCACTTTGTATTTATTTTTGTATGGAAATGTTGAAAATCGTCCAAGCTATGCATAGTGTTAAAATTATCCATGCTGATATAAAACCGGATAATTTCTTAATACAATTATTCCCTGATAATAAAGTCGGATTACAATTAATCGATTTCGGTTGTAGTATCGATATGAGTTTATTACCACAAGATGCCAGTTTTACCCGACCGGTAACAACTGAGAATTTTGTCTGTTGTGAAATGTTGGATGGTCTACCGTGGAATTATCATACGGATTTATTTTGTGTAGCAGCAACTGCACATGTTTTATTGTTTGAGAAATATATTCATGTACAAAAACATGACGGTTTATGGTCGATAAATCAACATATGCCGCGTTATTTACGTTTAGATCTATGGAATACGTTCTTTAGTACTTTATTGAATCAACAACGCGGACCTGCCGATTCGGAACAATTACAAACAATATTGGAGGATAGTTTGAAACAGAAGAATGATGAGTACCAAATCGAATTGAGGTATTTCTTGAATATTTTAAAGAATCGATAGCACGGTTGATTTACAAAAAAAAAAAAAAAAAAATTAACAACAGTTGAATAGTTTTGTTAGATTTATACTCCTCTCTATATTATTATTATTATTATTATTATTATTAGGTAAATTTGTTTTTGTGTATGTTCTGCTTTAATTTCCTCCACACCTTTTTTCTATATTATTATTACCATTACAACATACAATAAATCATCTTATTAATTTATAAAAATATTTATTTTTGTCGATATATTAATAAAAGGATGAATTTAACGGTAATCGAAAATTAAATATTTAAAAAATTGATCTTATTATTTTCATTATCATAAATTTCCCATGATTAACGACAATTCAGTGACGTTCCCTGCTGAAACAGGGAACTAAGTCCACTCAGAACTGAAGCCAGAAAGGCGTTTAACTGGGCCAAAAGTACAGGCAATTGGGAGGCCTACCGACAGGCCCTAACAAACTATAATAAAGAAATTAGGAGATCGAAAAGGGGATCTTAGAAGATCTGTGAGGGGATAAATGAATTAGCCCCAGCACCTCGCCTTCGAAAGGTTCTTTCCAAGGACCATTCGTATGCTTTAAGACTAATTAAGAAGCCTAATGGGACGTACACCGATGATCTTGAGAAAAGTCTTATTGAAGACCCACTTTACCGGATCGGAAGAGGTACTCAATACACACAGTCAGGAAAATCTAAATCGGTTAGAAGTCGCATGTCGCTCCTCCTTGAAAGGGAAAATCTTCACCCTAAACAAAGTGAAATGGGGTATTTCCAATTTCACGCCTACAAATCACCTGGTAGGGATAGTATTTCTCCCGCCCTATTCCAAAAGGGGATCAAATTTACAACCCCTTGCTTGAGAGCCATCTTTAAAGCGAACTACTCACTACACAATCATATAAGAAGTGAATCCTTGGTAAGGAGACTGTTTCATATGAAATAGTATGCCTATCAATCAGGCAAATCTACTGTAGAAGTGGCACTTGGATTGTTTGTGGATGTGGAAGCGGCTTTTGATAACACCTGGCACTCATCAATAAGAAGAGCAGCCATCAAAAAGACATAGAATCTCCCACCATTAATTGGATTGAAGCCGTAAGGTCTTTCTCGGAGGGGCGGATGCCTCGTTGGCGGCACAAGGCGAGGGTTATTTCCCCTGTGCTTTGGTCCATTGTGGTAGATGACCTGCTGGAGGGATTGTATCAATAATTGGTGTGCAAAGAGGGTTGACACTGAGGTGTCAACCTAAGAAAAATCATAGTAGTTCCATTTACGCCTCAAAACTCCAGTGCTAAATGGACAAACTATTGAATTCTAAGGTGAGGCAAAACATCTGGAATTCACATGTCGATAAAACTCGTTCGAAAGCAACGGCTACTCTTTGGAAAGACATGGGGCCTGCAATCTAAGACAACCTATTGGTTGTACACTACAGTTGTAAGACCCATCGTCACCTAGCGTCGCTGGTATGGTGGACGAAAACAAGAACTTACCACGCAAAAGAAGCTGCACTTGGCGTGTCTGGGAATAACTTCCGCTCCACTTACAGGTGCGGAAGAAGTGGCTTTCTGCTGCCTTAAGGCTGGACCAGACTAACAAATCCAAGCTCTAAAGGCTTACAGCCTTGAGTCTGGGAGTGTCGTCAATCCCTGAAACGGCTGGCAAGAGGCAATAAACTTTCCCTAGCTAGGGAAATAAGAGGCAACGAACTGGCCGATGAACTTGCTGGGGCACCATTTGTAGCTCCTGAACCAGTTTCCGGGCTAACTAGAACCCAATGGGTGAATGCTCCATTGAAGGCAAACTCCACGAATGAGGCAGTCGAAGATGTTCATCGAGTACTCGCCCAAGAATGCTAAGTAGCTTCTGAAGGGTCTCCCAGAGATAATTAACTTCGCAAATATATAAATAAAATTTAACTGTAATTGAAAATATAAATATTTAAAAAATACGATTTTATTTTCATTATCACAAATTCCCCATGAATAACGACAATTCATGTTCAGTCATTGTAATGTACAATAATAAATAGTAGAAAAGATTGTACGAAAATCTCACTATAAATTCACTCGTTTTTTGCTTGTAATCTAATTTGGACATCTGCATCGAATACAGATAAATTGATAAGAAGACAAATGATCGATCTTCTTCACAATAAACAAGGTGATATAATCAAATTCACTTAAATACTGTAAAACTACCACTAAATTTGAGATTTCAAATGCTCTTATCCATACCGACAGCTTTCAATAATTCCTTCAATTTAACAATCTCTTCATCGCGTTCAGCCAATTTATGTTCCAATTCTCTGATATAAGCATCGCTATTTTGTGTCACTAATTTCAACAATTCGCTAGCATTTGGACGTTCTTCCGGCCGTTTCGATAATAACTCGCGTATAATCTGCGCCAATTGTGGATAATATCGTTGTATATACGCCGGTAATTTGTATTCTTTACGCAAATCATTAATATTTTGAACACGCTCCATATCCGTACGGAATTGCTCGACTAATTCGAACAGAACGATTCCCAATGAGTACATATCGCTTTTTGGATCACATTTACCGGCTAATTGTTCCGGTGCAGCGTACAATTTTGTGCCTAATGCTAAACTGTGATGGACACTTTGTAACGGACAGGCTAAACCGAAATCGCCCAATTGTACCAATAATTTGCCGTTATCTAATTGGACGAAGATATTGCTTGGTTTTATATCGTGATGGACGATGCCTTTCGAATGGATATACTCCAAACCTGCAATTATCAATTCGAATATAAACTTTTATTAATTAGAAGTTTACCTCGCAATAATTGCCGCAATACTTCGTAGATAGTTTCATTCCTTACATGACTCTGTATCGAGACTAGAGCTTCATTCTCGTTTGTAACCATCAATTCGGAATCATTGCGCCGTTCTAGCCATTGTTTCAAAGTCGATTGGCATAAAGCCATCTGTATATAGAGAGTGGCCCATTTTATACTCTCCCTCTGTTGTAATTGCAACTGTTCTATTTCCTTCATATCCAATTTACAAATAGCTTTACCACCTTCAGAGATACTGCAACGTTTCACCCGGCGTTTAATCGAATGATTCGTTATACTACTAGCGCTATGTTCGAAATCCACTTGAAAATCTGTAGTTGTATCGTCAATATAATCGTTGGAAAATTCCAAATTCTCATCTTCATGATAAATATAATCAACACGATGGTCTTGTTCGTGATCACCACCATTAAACGATTCACTATCATCATGATCTTGATCGATTGCCGGCGGCGATCCCAATTCCAACCATGCGGCCTTATATTGGACGATATTCGAATGATTCAAACTGGCGAACGTTTTAACTTCCGATAGATAATTTCGGACGGCTTTGATACCATCGGCGCGTATTGCAATCTTCTTGACCGCATACTCCGTACCGTCCAATTTGTGTTTGACGCGATACACCTGACCGAAACCGCCACCGGCGATGAATTCGATCTCATCGAATTCTTGATGGTAATGCGAATTTATTGTATCGTTAATCGGCAAGACGCGACGTACGGTTATCGTGTCGTCCGTTAGGGAATCTTTCAATAGTTGATGGAATGCCTTCTGGTAGGCTGAACGTACGCCTTCGAATTCTACCATATTGTAGCTCTCATCGATCATGTTCATTTCGAATAGTTTATCGCAGATTAATTTGTAAGTAGTTGCGACTTTTGTTGAATCCGATGAGTATGCACTGCACAAATCTTTGACTAATGATGTTATTAAGATACTGATCGGTGTTGATACTCGGACTCGTTTCGGTACAATATTCATTGACGAATCTGTACTTTCTGTTGTTGTAAACGGTAATACATTGCGGTCTTTATTATCTTCATTGTCCACATCCGAATCGTCCATTCCAGATTTTGCCATCACACACCGTTTGATTTTTATTGGAGCCAATATTATTGCATGTAGGAACTTTCCAGAAGGTTATGCCATCAAACACTGCCAATAAATTCAATACAAGAATTTTAAAACAAAAAACATATTCTCTAGTTGTTTTATACTAACGCATTCCTTTAAGTACAAGTTGTTAGGACTAATTATTGTTAATAAATAATTAATAAAAACTGAACACAGCTCTATAAACTTTGAACATGTCAAAACTTGTAAGAATTACGTCATTGACAAGCAGTTGTGCCAACTGTAGTGTAACTTACTAAACCACACAATAAAACCACAATTAATCAATTTTTAATCAAAAATAAGGTGATTGCAATGAAACTCTAATATCATAAACCTAATAAACAATATAATGAAATTATTAATTAAAACGTAGTTTAGTAAGCTACAATTAATCAATATGGGATTTGACAGCACCTTACAACGTTGCCAAATCAACAACACCACTATATTACAACCTATTCCACTAAAGAGAATACAGTTTCGAAATTATATTTGATAACGTTTAAGAAAATACAGATAATCGTTAACAATGTTTTTTTTTTTTAAATTTACACAAACTAAACTATCTATATATACAAAGATAAATATTTCCACCGATTATCTTATAAGAAAATTAGATTAATAATCAATTTCATCATGTATCCATGATAATGCCGAACGAATACTTGCCAATTTAACCCGACTTAAAAAACTAGAAATCAATAAATATTCGGGAAATGTTCTTCTACCTTTTTGTTGTTGTTTATTGCCGTATTTGCCGAAACTTTTATTATTAATACCGCCTTCGCAAAGAATTTTAGTTGTTAGACTCAACAACCATTGGAGAATCTATAAATTATACAATAAATTATCAAATATTAGATGATACGTGTTGAAATACTTCGGTATTTGATGGTAGTTTTGAATTGTGTTGTTTCAACCAAACACCAGGTGCCCATAGGTATAATTGTACAACATTTGCTGCAACATCCGGATCTAGACGCTAAAAATTTGGTTATTTAGAAAATTTACAAATTAAAACATGTATAAATACCTGATTTGGATTGCGTTTTAGTAGATTTCTAACTAATAAACGTAAAATATTGGGCACATTATCCGGTAATTGTGGCAAATCATCTTCTTTATAATTACAATTACGTAAACTCTTATTGTTAATAAAATAGAAAGGATTAAGACAACCGAAAATCTGGTAAGCCAACGTACCAACTGACCATAAATCGGATTTAGTATAATTTAAAACACTCAATAAACCCGGCCGTTTATTGATAATCTCCGGTGCCATTAATGCATGATTACCGCCTTTATCGATTTCATCACTTGTATACGGTAATTGTAGACCGTGATTTTTATCAGCTAAACAACAACCGAAATCACTAAGTACAACAATCGGTACATTTTGATCATTATTTGTATCAATTAAGAAATTATCCGATTTGATATCACGATGGGCTATACCGTAACGATTTAAATGAACAATTGCCTCTAATAATTGGGCAAATATTAAAATCGACGTACGTAAAGGTGGATTTGTTTGTTTTAAATAATCATCTAAATTGATATTGTAGCGTTTCATCAACAAAAATAAAGACATATTACGTCCGATACCATCCGGGTGTAAACGTTTCGGTAAAGCAGCCGGATATAATTCTCTACTATTTTCAAAATCTTCAATATAATCAGTGAATATCGAATAGATTTTAACAATATTCGGATGTGGTGGTAGAATTTTACCATGATTCAACAATTCTTCCCATTCGGTTTCGAGATTGTTGCAATAATAACGTGCCGGTATTGTTTCTCGGTACATAGCCTTTAAAATTGCCATCGAATTCGATTGAATATCGTAATTGAATAGCATTTTTAAAGCAAATGGATATTCATCGATTTGATGATTCTCTTTATGTTCTTTTAAATGTGCACTATAAACAATACCATTAGCACCTTTAGCGATCGCTTTACCTAAACTTAAATCGTTCAATTTTATCGAAATTTCCTCGAATTCATTATCGTAATTGTCGTAAGCATCATAATTATTCCAATTGATTTTTGAGACGGCTTCTCTGATTTCGTAACATACACCTTCCAATTCTTCTTCTTTCGTTAGAATTCCGGTACCCGAAGCTAGACTGATGCCAACTAGAGCGAAAAACGGACCGGAATCACCGTACAAAATCCTGGAAATTACACAATTACAATGATTATAAAATATTAAAATATAATCTACCGTCTGGCTGCTCGTTTTCGTAAATCTGCCGCAAGACTATTTGTGACACGATTCAGAACATTATCGATCAATATCCGTCTGGCTTGTAGGCCCAATTGTACACCAACATTTCTTAATGTTAGATGATTCGGCGTTAATTGTAACGCTGGTCGATGGTTTCTTAACGGTTGTTGTTGTTGTATTGTCGCATTTACCTTATTACTAATATTGATATTTGTGTGGATCTCTCTTTTACAAATTGTTTGAACCAAGGATCTACCATGTTTCCATAAACGTACACCGACGGCTCTTACCGACATTTTTCATCTAATTCCAACGATTCCACCGCTATTTTTTTCAAGAAAAACAACAAAAATTTACAACAATTTCAATTGAACTTTCTGGAATCTCACCAAAATTGACATTTTGCGTTCCACAAACAATGACATCAATACCAGACATAGCAAACAATTTCTATCTTTATCTAGCTTACAAGAATAAAGAAAGATAGAATAATAATAAATATCCAGTTACTTGATATTAGACTACTAGCATCACGTATTGTCCATTTATGTAACTAAGATTGACATAAATCGTTCGTCAAACAACCGTGAGATGGCTAAATTTCACCACAAGTTGTCCACTGTTGCCAAATGTAACCCAATTTCACCAAATTCTATCACAGATTTCTATACTGCTTGATCACAAAAATCAAATAACCATAATTATGTTAAATAATATTATGAAAGTTTAGAAACAATTGTGAGTAGATTTGATACAAAAAATAAACCAAACAAACAAATCAAGTCTTAATCTTGCAATATCTTCCATTTGAAATAATGATAGCCAGAGAGATAGTTCCAGTAAACAACTGGAAATTTAATTCTACTGATTTCATTAAAAAGATCTGGCAATGCAGCTATTTGTCCGATTAACCTTCAGCAAAAGCGCAATCTACCGGTGGTTAACGTTAACAAAAATCACGTTATTCTGTTTATTTAACTAAAAATTAACAAAATTTCTCAATTAAATTAATTATTAATATCATAGTTTATTGGTGAATTGATTAATTACTAGAATAAGTTACGTTAAGTTGGTTTTATTTAATAATTCGTAAATTTGTTGGCAGTTGTAGGCAACCATTTATACACACGCTCTATTTGACAGTTGGTAGTTGTCAGATGCCACCAAAAATTTTGCCAAAGTGTTGAATTTTATTTATTTTAAAGCAAATAAACGTTAAATAAACAATAAAATGAATTTATTGTGATTATTATCTAAAATATTTCTCAAATTAAATCACAATGTATATTAAGGTAATCGAATTAATTCAATTATTAATTAAAGATGAATAACCTGTTATGTTTTAGGTGGTCATCGTTGCAATATTTCTACATCAATCGTACAGTTTTTATGTACCTGGTATGGCACCGGCCGATTTTAAAAAAGGCGACCAAATCGAGGTGAAAGCCGTAAAGATGACGAGCATCCATACACAATTACCATACGAATATTATTCGTTACCGTTCTGTTTACCGAAAGGCGGTCTAAATGCTATTCATTATAAATCGGAGAATTTAGGCGAAGTACTACGTGGTGATCGTATCGTTAATACGCCGTATATTGTCCGAATGGCTGAAAATACACCGTGTACTTTATTGTGCAATACACCAACGAATCCGATTAATTGGGGCGTTGGGGAGTCACAAACTGTAGTCGATCGAATACAACACGAATATTTCGTTCATTTGTATAGATTTCTATTGGGGAAATTTCGATTTTTATTCATTCGATTTTATCGTAGGTTGGTTGATAATCTACCAGCAGCTACACCGATTCTCAATACTGATACTAATGAGATTCAATTCGAACATGGATATCGTTTAGGGAATACAGTCGGTGATCGAAACTATATCAATAATCACTTGAAATTGACGCTATTATACCACAATCCTACACCGTAAATGTCCACAATTTAGATGATTTTCGTGTTTTAAATTTACAAGATCGTCTTTGTTTAGAACTCATTAGATTCATTTGCCTTATCTTACTTTGATTGGACACGAAAATTGTTTAATTGTGGAATTCTTTTATTGTTTTGATTGAATTTCAGTGAGATTTATCGAGTTGTTGGTTTCCATGTGGCAGCCAAATCGGTGGCAATGGACGATTTAAAATTCATTGGTAAAACTTGTACATTCCCAACGAAACCCCGACCACAATTAGTCGAACCAATAACCGGTACGAAATTATTTTTTACATATGAAATTGAATGGGAAGTATCGAAAATTAGTTGGGCATCTAGATGGGATACATATTTAACAATGAGTGATGCACAAATTCATTGGTTTTCAATCATCAATTCAATCGTTGTCATCTTCTTTCTATCAGGTTTTATAAGTTAAAATTTAATTTTAATTTATATAGAAATTACGTTATAATTTAGGTATTTTAACGATGATTATGATAAGAACATTACGTAGAGATATAGCGAAATATAATGCCGATGAGAGTTTCGATGAAACTATTGAAGAAACCGGTTGGAAATTGGTGCATGGTGATGTATTTCGTCCACCGAAAAATTCACGATTATTCGCCGCTATTATCGGTTCCGGTATACAAATCTTTTTGATGGTCTTAATAACATTATGTAATTTCAATTTAATTACGGTAAATTCGTTATAATTATTATAATTGTTATAGTTTTTGCAATGTTGGGTATGTTATCGCCGGCATCAAGAGGTGCTTTAACTACCGCATCAATCGTACTTTATATGTTTATGGGTTTGGTGGCCGGTTATTTTTCGGCACGTTTATATAAAACAATGAAAGGTCGCGAATGGAAACGTGCTGCATTTCTAACAGCCACCCTATATCCGGCTACAATTGCATCCGCTTGTTTTGTATTGAATTTTTTTATTTGGGGTAAAGCTAGTAGTGGAGCAGTACCGTTTTCAACAATGATATCGTTATTGTTAATGTGGGTGTTTATATCATTACCGTTAGTTTATTTGGGTTATTATTTCGGATATAGGAAACAACCCTATCAACATCCGGTTCGAACTAATCAAATACCGAGACAAGTACCCGAACAACATTGGTATATGAATCCACTATTATGGTAATTTTCGGTTAGTTTTAATAATTTTAAATTGATTTGATTGAATTTTAGTACATTAATGGCGGGAATTCTACCGTTTGGTGCTGTTTTCATCGAATTATTCTTCATATTTACCGCAATATGGGAGAATCAATTCTATTATTTATTCGGTTTTTTGTTCTTAGTTTTTATTATTTTAATAATATCATGTTCGCAAATCTCTATCGTTATGGTTTATTTCCAATTATGTGGCGAAGTATGTTTTATTATTTTATTTGTACAAATTATAATCGAATAATTTTCAGGATTATCATTGGTGGTGGCGGAGTTTTGTAGTTAGTGGCGGTTCGGCTTTATATATTTTAGGATATTCACTATTATATTTTGCAACAAAATTAGAAATAACCGAATTTATACCAACATTATTATATATCGGTTATACAGGTTTAATGGTATTGACATTTTGGTTATTAACTGGTACAATTGGATTCTTTGCTGCTTATGCGTTCGTTAGGAAGATCTATTCAGCTGTTAAAATCGATTAAAACTAGAATTGTTTCAAATGGATTAAAAGGGTAAGAGATATGTGTAAATATTAATTCGATTGTGTATTATTCAATGTAGTTGGAGAATTACAAGAAAATATTTAAATTATACATAAATTAAGGTATGTTTAATGTATTGTAATTTATTATGATTTTTATAAATATTTTAATTGAGAATTGAATCTAGTTATAGATTGTAATTTCAAATTTTTTGTAAAATCGTTCAATTTTTAATAATTTCCAATTTTATCGATTACATTCGTTCATTAACAAATTGTAAATAAAATAATTATTTGTGTATCGTTGATTTTAGAAAACTCCCGATAGACTCCTCCAATCCATTGTAATAATTTTTTTGTTAACAGGTGCAATTGGAGGAAATATTATTGAAGTGATGGAAATAATTGAAAGTAAATTTAATTGAAATAGAGAAATTTCTGGGCGAGTTTTGAAAATTCGTGTTGATCAATCGTGAATTTGTGTCGCCTTTGCGAAGAGCAAATCGATCATTTATTCCCCGAATGTTAATTGGAATTATAATAGAGGGTCTGTCGGTGGCGGCGAAACCGGTTGTGTCCATATCTCTACCTGGCATTCAACACACATTCTCCTCTCCTGTATGCGAGAGAGCAACTTGAAAAATTTTACACACCGATTCCAATCCAATATAATATAAGAGTTAGATAGTGGCTACGCAAGTCTCTCTCACTCGCTTCCATACAGACAACCGGCCATTGAATAAAATTGAATTTCTTTGCAGCGTTTAGTCTTATTTCTACGTTCAAGGATGTAACAGGTGTAGTTCGTGTACTAGATAGATTTGTGTTGTTTATTGGACAATTTACACCGGCCAAGTGGCGGTTTTGTGGATATTCTCAAGAATCTCGATCACCGGCCAATTATAGGTAAGATTGGGGCTCTTTTTGTAAGTCGTATCGAAGGGAAATTGGAAAATCGACCAGCAGATGGTTTTTCAACTGGTTCAATTGATTTAATTTTTGAAAATTATCATAGTAGAACTATATATGGTGACGATTTTTTTTCGAAATTCGCTACAGATTGAAATTTATATAACGGTGAGCAAATGATCAGCCTACGCTTTGCATATCGAGGAATTCCAATCGACTTTTTGCACCTTTTTCATATCCACCTTAAAATTCTTCATACATATGTAGTTTCTAATCAGATTTTTTCTTCCAATTCTATCTCTTTCTCCTCTATTTGTATGTGTTATTATTGTAAATTGAGTTCACTTATTTACAAGTAAAAAATAAGTGTAATAAGAGGTTTGAAATGAAAGTTAAAAGGTTTTTACACACTACATTGAAGAGACATTAATTAACAAATTCGGTATTTTTACTTTTCCCCAACGATCTTATCGGCTTTCCCTTAATGTTATCGTCCCTATGTCGGTTTTTATTGAAGAAAATAACCGGTTTGATCCGCGAACTACTTGGAGATCGTCATTTCGGTGACAAATAAGAAAGCCGCAATTTTTTTGTTGATTTTCCATCGGAAAACTTCAACAATAAATTATTGGAAGTGAAAAGCTTTAGAATTTTCGCCAGCCCACGCCGTCAAGGGAAAATATAACGACTTTTACTTTATGTATTTTTAATCATTTCTAATTATACTTTTCTAAATTTTCAAGTACAATCAACGTTCACCGATTAATTGTAGATTAAATTCGAAATTTAGTTTGGTTTTTCGCACTGAACCTTGACCTATAATGGTCATCGACCGTCTCCATCTCGAGTCGCACAGATTTCATCTCCGCTCGATTTTATTCTAATAAACCCTCGATAAGTCCAATTTTCTAAATCGAACGGCCAATTGATACGGAACGAATCCCATTTAATTGAAAATAACAATATTTAGATTATTGGGGATATTTATAGTAAGTTCGAGTATGGAAATTTTGTTTATTCGAGTTGTAGACAAAGTACAAGACCTGAACTGTTGGTACTAACGGTAATCAAATTGAAATTCATAAAAAATCTACATACGTTTTTGTGTTTGCACAGCTAATGAGTAATGAGCTACGGAAATACGCAATTATCATAATAAGGGAAATTTTTAAAAATCCACCTATTGAGTAACTTGCCTTAAATTAGATAAAATACGGATAAATTAAATTTTTTAGATCTTTAGAGCTATTTTAAGATATGTAGATTTATTTGGAATTGAAAATCAACGCCCACCTGTCCGATAAAGATTATTCAAAGCGATTATGTATTGTTAAACCTGTTAAACTAGTACGCCACTGGTTTTACCCATCAAACCCCGCATTCTAGGGCTAATTACACGAAACACGCTGTATATTATAAATTGTCCCCGAATCCGCTCGTTATTTATAAATTTTTTCCAGTCAGTCTGCAAGTTTTTCGAAGACAACAACCGATAATCGATATAAACTATTTATAGTTGGATTCCCATGTGGAACGTGTCAAAAATACAGAAATTTGTCATCAAAAGGGGATAAATCCGGGGATTCATCCCCGATGTTCTATCAGTTCTCTGTCTCTACTCCAATCGTTCTTTCAGTCAGTCGGTGTACTGTGATAAATCGAATCGTATGCAGTTGTTGTGCAGTTTTATTGATTAGAATCGTTCGTGCATATGTAAACAAAGCTTTTATCGCTTATCATCAATGCAAACATTCAACTATTGTGGAGGAGTTGGTGCGTTATCTCGTTTAAAAATTCAACTCGCTATCAAATCAAACTTGATTGAATCGTTGAACTAATAATAATCTTGATAGTGATAATAAATATTATAAACAACAATGGACAAGGTGTAGTAGAGAAAAGGGGGCCGTTGACCTATCCGGTAATTCGTTTTATATTTCTTCAAACGAACATTAAGGACTTGTACGAAAGATCAAGTTTCTTAATCAATAATTAAAACAACAAAAATTCAATTTATTATTATTATTATTATTATTATACTTTTTCTTCTACTATAATAATAAACAATGAAATTTGCGAAATATGGGGAAAATTACAGCAGACCCTCCTATTGTTCCGTCAGTCTTATTTCTTTACATTTCTAACACAACAAACGAGAAAAGATTGAGATCTGATTCTTTCCTCTCGTTCGGTTGAGTTATTTTGCAAGAATACACAGGTAATTCGCTTTTAATTCGTGGTGGAATTGGGCGTTTTTCACCCAATCTCGCGTGGGAGAATCGAAGAGAAATTTCACCTTGAAAGAGTCGCCGACAAGTTCAAATCAATCAATCACTTTCATTTCACTACCTTTACATTTACACTCAATTATTGTTGGTTAAATTGGCAATTAGACTACTAAATTGTGGCGATAATAGGGCAATCTACAGGATGTCCCAATTTGGGTTGAAGGCGGTTCAAATCGATTTCAATTATTGTGGAAAAAATAGGAAATTGACGATATTCGTTTGGGTGGAAAAACAACAAAAATCGAGTTTTGATTAAATTTTAGGCTTCCGGTAATTAAGAGTCGGAAAGTTTTAATTAAGACAGGTGTGAAACTTTTTAATTAATCCATATCGTGGAATCGGAGAATTATTCGACAATTGTCATAAAAATAGAAAAGTGAAATTCGCGGCCAATTTACCCCATTTTGTTCAATTTTTGGAGCTTCAGACATGAGAGACTTTTCAAATTTTAAATTGGACAACCTTGTTGTCCAAAATTTTACCAATTTCGCTCAAAATGATCGAACAATGGGCCGCCACTGGGTCCGGCATTTCCGGATTGGTACTAACGCTGATGCTGCACTATTCACCGGTGTTATAGTTGGTGAGATGAAATAAAATACGACAATATTCGAAAGTTTATCGCATAATTGCCGTAATAACAGTTATTCGATAAGCAAAATTCGTTTTTAATTTTAATCGGTTTTCCGTTTTTCCCCCGTTTTAAGTTAATTTGAAAAGAAAATTACAAACAAACTAATTATAGAAATTATAAACTTTGAACAACAATTTTTATTTTGTCGTGGTCAATTATTACATTAGAATTTAAATAATAAATATCTACGTAGATTATAAACGGTATTTTATGTTATTTTGTTATCACAAAATAAATAACGATTTTTCTCCACTTTTCTCGCCGTTTTCTCTTCTATTAGTCCACTAACGGTATTTTATTCCAACATATATGAACCAATACTATTTAAAGTATTCCATGAAATTAAAACAATTATGACAATAGCCCTATAAACGCACCGTTTTCGATGCGTTTATAATAACCTAATTGCTACAAATTAGGCTTGAAGTCGGACTATAAACGGTGTTGTTGTCTATGCGACTAAATTGATTCAAAAATAATCAAAAAACGAACAGTAACAGGAACCAAATATAGATTTTTAAAATAACAGTCCAGGATTTCCTTTCTATTCGGATTCGTTGGTTGTTTTTGACCGTTTAAAATTGAATCATTTCGATGACTCGCTGGCATATGGCCGATATTTATTTATTTATTGAGAAAATATGCATAAGGTGAAGGTTGTTTTTATGAATCTGATTTTCGAATAAACACGTAGGCATTTTTAATTTTTCAACATTATAAAAGTCGAATAGAGAAATGAATATATTCCGAATTTGGAATGGAAGAAACGAGCGGAATTTTACTGGAATTAGTGGCGAATTTCTTGAATTCTTCCCTAAATGTCCATCTACCGATCGTTACAAATTTGGAATTGGTTTGAATTGCAAAATATTAACACGTATTGCTGGAATATTGTCCCCATTTAGATCCGTCACGATTTTGTTTTAATATTGTTGGCTGTTTACGACTTTGTGGCTCCGATTTAAAACCGCATTCTTCACCTTTTTTCCATTCGTTTTTATGTGTATTTGTGAAATTTATTCGTGTTTTCAATTAGATAAATAATAAATTTTTATGTTTGTATTACCCGTACGTGCATTAGTGTGGCTATAAAAAAATACAATGACGACGATAGTGAAATTTATTTGTAATATTTCCATTCGGAATTATAATTTCTGGAAATATAAATAGTCATTGAAAAAGAAATAAAACGACAACGGCTCTATTATTGGAACAAATCGGGCTCTTTGAATCGATATAAGCTTCGTTCCAACCAACCTATTTCTACTCGTTTTACCGCGTGTTCCATCTAAATGTGCTCACTTATTATAACAGCTTCTAATAATGACTAAAAGTAGTCTGTTAGTCGATCTTGGAGGCGAAGTTTTCGCATTTCTCCACAATTCCGTGATAAAAAAACTATTTCGAAAGGGTCTTCTAGTTGTTTTTGATTGTTTCACGTCTATTGAAGCGGTTTTTTGTCTATTTCCCGGTGTTCTAATTATGCTAAAATATTCCCTAGGAACTATTATACAAATTACCGGCAATTATAAGTAGTGATTTCGAAATAGAGGCGAGAAACAACCCGAAAATGCCTCCAAGGCTCCGTCTAAATTGCCCCATCTGTGACCACTCAAGGCGAAATTCAACACAAAAGTGTTCTAAAACCGATAGCGGCCGAAATATTGAAATGTGACTAGTTATTCGCCTCTTCAGCTGTGCTATTTTTATGATAATGGGTGTTTGTGTTATCGTATTTGTTTACTTAAGAAAAAATCCTTGATATTTTATACTAACAAACAAAGAAAATGTTTCAATTAAAAGTTGAAAAGCAGTAGCTCCATAATTTGAACTGTGATAAATAATAGAACTACCCTATTACTGTCCACTCAAAATAAGTTGATACAAATCGACCCTTTTAAGTGACAATATTGGGGGTAGTTCAATAAATTGTTTAGAATTCCTCTTGAAAATTTCATTTGAAGTTGCTATAACAACATAAATAATATTCTTCTGCATTCCTGAATTATTCTAAATTTGTGTTCAATTGATAAGGACATTGGAAATGCACTTTTTTAAGAAATCACAAGAACTAAATTGGGTTTTTTTTTTGTTAATTTCATTTATCTCATTGATCCCATCATCAAAACATCTGTGGACGTATTGTAAGCATGTTTTTCTTTAAATAAATGAGCTTTAGATCTTTTTAAGAGACTACAGTTGTTTTCAAAAATCCGAGAAGTGTCGACCATGCAAATTACTAATTAATCCTTCAAGGACCACTCATTTTTCATTAAGAACACATTTCTTGTCGTATGCTGCAGTAATTTTAAGCCTATAAAATCCACCTGCGGGCTAAACAATAGCCAGATCGACTATTGGGAAATTTTGACCAGTTGTAGATGTTCTAAATTGATCTCTCCAAGGCTCCTGAATTGCCCCATCTATGACTACAAGGCGAAATTCACCAAAAATGTGTTCTATTCGAAATTGCCAAAACTAAAACCGTTCTAATTTTGCTAAAATGGCAATTATAAGAACTAGTACCGATTTCGAAATAGAGACGACCTGAAAATGCCTAAATTGATCTCTCCAAGGCTCCTTCAAAATTGTGACTACTCAAGGCAAAATTCACCACAAAAGTGTTCTATTCGGAATTGCCAAAAACTAAAATCTTTCGATCGATTGTAGGTGATGGAGAGACGCCAAAAGAAAACAGTTAATCTCTCTGCAGACACGAAAACCGAAAAAATTAACCAAATTTAATTGGTGTTTAATTGGCCAAATCAAAATATTAGAAAAAAAAAAATAGAAAACCAGCTTCTAACCCGTCTTTAATTTTTGTGTCATCATAGATTTACGGTTGTTTCGTCTTCGATTTAGCCAACTAGACTAGGTTGAGTGTCTCTATAATAGCTGTATGCCGTGATAAATTTATTAATTGAATAGATAGAAAAACCACAAATTACGTTTTTTATCTGTATAAATATTTCTAAATATATTCAATATTAAATATTCAACGACATAATTGTGCTAAATTATCTTTTAAATAATAGATTGTAATAGAGAGGAGGAACTCTCATCTGTTCAATATTAATTATCTTCCGTATAAGTTTAAGTGAAACTTATGATTCTCTCTCTCGACTCATAAATCAAAAAACTGTGCAGATAAACAAGGAAGCTAAAATCTGTTTAAATTGAGCCACTTCCTCTATTAACTATCAGGCATATTGAAGAATGCTATATTAGGGATGACTGCTAGAATCGAGTCCAAGTTTAGACGCCAAGGATGGATGAAATTTCCATATTTTACGTCGCTCCACTAACTGACAACCATCTATGAAGTTTTCGACAATTTAATCGACCAACATTCATTCAATTTCGGCATATTTGAATCGTGTAATGTCGCAGATTGCTTCATATTTATAAATTTGACATTTGGCACAAGTGTCTGGATTCATCTACGACACCAAGTACCAAAATCATGGCCAATTGTGATGTAAATTATAACCTAAACTACTCTGATTACAGTCAAATTCCACTAGGTGTAAACGTCTCAGAACCAGTACGTTAATAGAATAAAAATAGACTGTTGTCTAAATTAGTGGACCGGAAATGTAATATATCAGAATATAAAGAGCACGTGTTAAGAAAATAGATTTCCTTCAATAATTCTAATTTATTGTCCTTCAAAATAATTTTTTCTAAATAATAAATTAAAGCAGCAATTAATCGCATATTCAATACGCATAAGAACTAATTAGTGATAATTCAATTTATCTACTTCAATAATAAACGTTATTATAGACTAATAATATAATTAAAAGTGAAAAGTATGAATTAAGTGAAATTAAAATAGAATTATCAGCTGTACGATTAATGTGAATAGACGGAATTGTGATTTTTTTTGTTAGTTTTGAAGTCTTAGAGGAGTCTGTTTGAGGTACCAGTGAAAGTTTATCTCGTGTACACCTTGAATGTTTGTTTTATTTATAGTTTTGTTACTATTGCAAAATTTCTAACAAAGTCAAGGTACACAATAAATCACCCTGTTGGTGTTGTTGTTGTAACCGAAAACCGCTAATTATTACATCAATTTAGACGGTTTTAATTGCATGGAAACGTGATGATTCACAAGAAGTCGGCGCAAACACTTATATACAGGATAATTCAGTATTAGTGTTTAGAATAATTGTAGCAGGTCTTATTCTGTAGATTTGAACGAATATAAATTCACATTAATGGCCGATTATCTGCAGCCCACGTTTATGTTTAGAAAAATTTACATTCCTACTATTGTGCATCTATTGTCGGTTATTTTGATTTTTATTATTGTTATTTATTAGAAAGAATTACATAATGAAACACCTGTCTCAGGAGAGTATTTTGAAATTTTGAAGGTTAGATGTAACATTTTCGATTCTATTTTTATATTGTTGGTATTGTTGTTGAAATAATTTATGGCAATAATGAAAGGATAAACGTTCGTATTATCGAACCGATCAATCTATTTATTCGTTCATTATTATAAATTAATGAAAGGATACTCTTTATAGAGTTGTGAAATTTACTTTTAAATTTATTTTCGATACTATATTGCCAATTATTAGTCAATTTGTTCGGACTTTCGTATTTTATCGGCTATTTTAGGGACAAATTGGCACCCTACAGTGAGCGATTTATACGCTTCATTACCCCCAACACTTCTGTATTGCTCAAATCGATTTGTTTTCGAAAATACGCGCGCCACATGACAATTGCGAATTGAACCGATCATTGTCGAACTATTGGCGGCGATTTGGTGAAACTCCTAGGGGAATCACACCAATTGTATTGTTTTGTGAAATTAGTAAATTGCCTGAGAAAATTCTCTAAAAGAGCCATCATCATCAACAACATCGGCATCGATCGTATTTTCCCATGGACTACATAAATTAAATTATCAAATTAGTGGAAAGAACTAAGGGAAAATAATAAACAATCGATAATAATGCAAATAATGACCTAGTGGTATTGTTTTAAACAATACTCATACTAATAATAATCAATAAAAATAACGCAACACGATTAGAAGTAGAACAAACATTATAAACTCCTTAAATCTAAGATAATTAACATTTTGTGAAATTTATATCTTTGTTATTGTTCTATACTGGGGATAAAAGATCAAGTTTTATCATATCAGCATGCTGCCCACGTTCCGTTACGGTTTTATACCAACAAGTCCTCTCAAGGTAACTTTGCTCGTTTAAAATTCCACACATCTAAATATTATCTATCTACTAGTCAATTTAATGATAACAACAACATAATAATAAAAGCAGCAATCACAAGGATACCCAATTAAAATTAAAACTTTCTAATTTAGATCTTTGCCGAAAATTTCTCTCCCATTTCTTGCTATATTGTTAAAATTCCACAAATTATAATAACGACGACAAGAAGATCGGTTGTTTGAAACGATAAATGTTGAAATTCAAGAAGACAAGACAATTACAATCAAGTATAAAAAAAATTGGAGTCTCACGTAATAAAACAATTAGAGAATTTCGGTTCTTTATTACAACTATCTTCAATCTAAACGGTACTGTTCTCTATTTTTTCTTTTGCTTTTTAATGATCGCAATTATTTGTTGTAATGATAAAAATACCGCCAATCTCCCATAATCTTCAATGATATGACGTTGATGACGACCAATTATTGTTGCACTATTGTGTATTACAACCAACAAACAACAAACAACAAGAGAGAAATCTTTGCGGTCTGACCTATGACTTTCTTTGCTCAAACAACAAGAGTTTCTAAGAGCCATATTTAGAAGAGATCTGGGAATAACTAAAGTTTATTGTTCTATCACATCATTAACTAAAAAATATACACAATATTTGTACAGGTTGGCATACTTTAAACGTTTTCTAACCAACAGGGAGACAACAATAACGCTGCCGGTTACGATTTATGGGATCTCGAACATCGTTTTAATTGTCTCGTATCAAACAAACGATTAGAAATTTTAAAAATAAACTAATTAAAATGGTTTCAACTAAATTTGAGCCTCTTCACACCAAAAGTGGTTGAAGTGTACTAATTAAAGTTGAGCGGTTAGCTCAAATTATCAATTAGGGGCCCGCGTCATTCCGACAAGAAAATTTTCAAAACAACCCTACTCGTTTATTTTCCAACCGATTTTAATGATCTAAACGGCATTTGAAAGAGCATTTCAAGAAGCAGGGCGGCTAATACCGGATTTTTTGAAATTCGGTTGCAATTTAGAGTTACAGAAGGAAATATAGACGCATTTTTGTATATTTTCCCTGATGTGCGCCCTTAATAAACAAACTCAATCATCATGATTGGCGAATTTGACGATTTCAATTTGTTAAATTAGCCTCTTACGCAACTATATCTTGTTTACAATGAGAACTAATACAAAACTAATTATCTAAACAAGTTTGCCAATTAGATAAATAGAAAGACTCGATTAAATTATTTTAATGAAAACACGTGGTTCTAGATCTTTATCGTCGAACACAAAGGGGTTTTCTGCATTACAATCAAACTGTAGAATAATAATAACAATAACAAATTTATAACAACTTTCACTATTATATACCGACATTTATTATTATTATGACATAATTTTTGGGGAATAAATATTTACTTGAAATTTAATTCAATTAAAGCCGTATCGATGCACCTACATACATGTGAAAGTGGCTTAAATCGATCTTATCGTGTCTTTTCCGTTTTAAACGACTTGACACTCGAGAAAAACCAAATGTAACTTAAAATCGGCGCAATTTAGATAGAATTAACGACATAAATTTAGCTAATACAACGTGAAACAGATTTTTATAACTTACACAATTATTAAAAAGCTCCATTTTCAACATTATTCGTAAATCATTATAATTTATCCAGATTTTCTCGATTTTATCATTAGAAAGTGTCGATAACGCAAGTGTTATTTTAAGAAATCCCTTCATTAATAATTTTATTGTTGTCGGACTCATTGGAAATGTCGAAAAATTAAATTATAAACAAACGGAAATTGTAAATTATTAAAAGTTAATTAATTCAGGTCCATCCGAAACGATCGTACAAATTACACTAATTTCCACACGATAATTACACACCTTGAAGAAGTGTGATAAATAAAGGAAAACCTCTAAAAGAAAGTTCACATTAATTCTAAATCGTATTTTTATGATATCGCAGATTAATAAGAAAATCGTAAAATAACCATTTCCTAGTATTTTGGACGAAATTCGATAACCGAAATAATACAGATTTAATTCAAATTTACCGCCTATTATAACCAATAAGAACGGCTGATGGTGGCCATATTGTTGTTCTAATTGGTGGAAATGCGCGCCTGATTTGAATTATAATTGCGCTAATTTAAAATTTATGTTTAGATATTGTAAGACCTTGTCGAAATTCAAATGATAATTTATCGATACAACTTTGTACTTGTCGTTAATTTTATCGAATAATTCATTGCGTATTTTTTATTATAAATAAATAAGTAAAATCTAAATAAATCAAAGTTTCATCTTACGCAACTCTACAATAAATAATTACGCAGGTAGATGTCGACATTATTTACATTCAACATAAAAGTTAGTGTAAATAACGACTTTATTGTCGACATTTTTTTAGTAACAATTGTAATTATTCCTGGAGAACAGAAGGATTTTTTCTGAACAGTAAACTCATTAAAAAATTCGATAAATTAGCAGTGAAAGGTTCGTGTATACTATAAATAATTATCGGGGACTGTTTAGATTTGTTTATGAAAAATGAGACCCCTGTAGTGTTCATTAATTTCCAAAAGCGAAATATTCGTTCCTTCATATCAATTATAAATGTGCATGATTTACATGAAAGTCATTAAAGCTGTCTTTCTATTTCTCTCTATGTAAACTATAAAATTGTATGTGTTCTTTTTATGGATTTAACAATAAGAAATCTACCTTGAAGACATGTACGCACATTCACACACACATAATAGAGATAGAGAGGAAGATTTTCTCTAATTGTGACTTTGGTTGTTATTAAAACCAAAAAGAAAAAACAAAAACAGGGACTCTCTCTTTAATCATCAATGATTGAACTATAATAATATCATCAACCGCAATCAATTCATTTAGTTAACAAGTCTTCATAGCCGACATCCCAACGAGTATCGATTTTTATTCAATTTCATCGAATTTTGGGAATTAATTCCGACTCACCCTGTAGATCGATGATTTTTCACGTTGTTGCAATTTTTATTTCAACATATTTACTGCTATTTAATAGCTTCCTTGACTGTAAACTGATAGTCGGTGGTATATACGAGAAGAACTAGAGGCAATTGAACTTTCTTCAATATTTCAATGATTCAAATAATTTTCGTCGATTATCCATTGCAGAATGTCTAGAAAAAGATGAATTCATCGAACGTGAAAAATTACAAGAGTCGCATCCGTCTATACCAATGTCTGGCTATTGTTATACGCAAAGAGGGATGTCGAGGTGATCCCGGCGATTTCTGGATGTACGAAAATGGCTATCTACTTTTCCAGGTAAATTCCATTTATAATCGAACTACAATTGAATGAAATCGACGTCAATTACCAGCCGAATTTCAATCCATTTGTTCCGGTTCGTTTGCTAATAATTTAATTTCAAATCGATCTGTCTATGTTTTTGATTAATGAGATTTTAATCCCATCTGTTGATTTGCAATTATTCGAATTAATCAAATTACAATGACATTTCGGTTTTAACCATAATAATAATAATAATAAGAAAATCTAGTTGAGGAGACCTTTAAAGTTCGACCTTTCTCAAATTCGTTTATAAGAATCCTCGTTATAAACTAAAGAGAATCGTGACAACGTTATTTCTAAACTGTACACATTCCCATATTTATCAATTTCATAAATTCATTGTTAGTCAAATCAATTACAATTATCGGTATGGACTTTTGTTAGTTTCAAAGACGCGTTACTTATCATGAATTCAAATCGATAGATCCGCTATTAATAGGCGATAAATTTTATGTATTTCTGATAAATCAACAATATAATATGCTGGGAAATTACTATTGTTTCAATCAAATCAAATAAAAGAAATAAACTATAGAAATTAATATTGCATTATAATATTCTATATTGGCTTGAATTCGGCCAACTTGACTCATTGTTCTTGTAATTCTATGTACGACTATAATTCCGTGCTGCCTTTCTAATGATCGCTACCAGATGGATGAAAAGTTGAACAGCCATCCCATTTTTCATGATTAATTTTTATTGAACATGTATGAATGTATATCTACATATACAGTGATTGATCGTGATATATAACAATAACAATAACAATATTAATAACAATAAGATAGATTGTATTTGAATGGATAGAATAGATGAAAGTTGTATGATGTTGATGGTGATGAATTGTTCGAAAAATTTCTGTGCCAAGGCATATTTGCAAACACACCATAATAAGATCATTCTCTAGCCAATTTTCTTTCGATTAATTTTACAGCGGTAATGCGACAATTTTTATGTCTCTTACTAGTGTATTGTTATGATTAAAGAGCGGAGATGCAGACAATTAACGCGATGGAGAGCTCCAAATTGTGCTCATTTTCCATTTAACAAAGAAAGAAACGTAACTATTTTGAAACAAAATGGTATACAGGTAGAGCTTCAAAAAAATAGTCGATGCATTTTTTTTGGCTGCCTATATTCACTTTAAAGGGTTGAAATTGCCCCTTAAAGATATGGCTAAAAATGTGTTTTTTGAGGTTAACTTTAAGCAGCAATTTCACCCCCTTAAAGTGAATATGGGCAGCCAAAAAAAAACAGGCATCGACTATTTTTTGAAGATCTTCCTGTATTCCAAATTTTATCAAAATCGAAGAGGGACAGTTGTGTCCCTTTCCTTGCAAGTTCAATATACCGCTCTACAGTAGTGAGGATTTAGTTTAAATAGAAGACTAAAATGTTATAGATTCATGATTCTGTAACTACAAGGGCTTAGGGAGTAAGGCAGAAATCTCAAAAGTCCCAAAATTTGTTGTTAAAAATTGCTCTCAAAATTTAGAAACAAAATTGTTACAATTTGGGTAAAATTGAAGATTAAAAGTTGCCTTCAAATAGCAAAATTTGCTGCAAATTTACAGAAATTTCTCTCAAATGTGAATAGAAGTCAAAATGTTATCTTTAATTTTGTCTAAAAGTATCAAAATTTTCTGTTTTTACAATTAAGTAGCAAAATTCGCTTGATTAATAATGAGAGTGTTCCAAAATTTGTGCCCAAAAACTCGAAAATTCTTCTCAAAAGAAATTAATGATTGCAATATTCAAGCGCCGTATTATTATTATTCAAAAAGGTGCAAATCAAATAGAACCAATTTTGATAATCCACAACGAGAAATAGAAGATAATCATTATCTTTAAAGATTATCTTTAAAATATCTGTGAATATAATCCTAAATACAGAATAAGCCAAGATGATGGCCTATTAGACATTTAAGGAGTTCGATTTGATGGAAATTTCTGAAATTTGGTATACAGCGTTCAGCTGAAATAAATTTTTCTTTCAGGTTTTCAGACGGTATTATCTCCCTTATTTTGAATAGAACCATATATTTTTCTATACACTGTTGGATAGAAAAAAAAATCTGCATCGAACTGCATTAACATTCCCTAGACTTATTTCAAATAGTTTTTCAGTTATTTAGGATTTTCAGTTTTCTTAAGTTTTCCCTGTTATTTAAAAGTCTCTAGTGTCTAGTGACATATGACTTGATAATTCGCCTATAAAGAAACACAGAAGGCTTAGCAAATTGAGATTTGAGGTTAACAGTGATTATTTCATATGTTTTTACAGCGATTTCAGCCAGTGTTATATGAAAAGAAAATTCAAATAATTTTAATTTGATTATTTGTTAATATTTTCTATTATTTTTCATTAAAAAAATCAAAAAATAATTATTTAGATGTTAATGACAGAAGATTGTTTCACCAAGCCTACTATGTTTTAGTATTTCCTTTCAAATTATCAAAAATTTGGGTAAATTATCAAAAATCGAAAAACTTGAATAATTGAAAAATTATCGAGGATAGGTATAGGGAATGCTAATATGATTCGATTCAGAATTTTTTTCTGTATCCAACTGTGTAAAGACAAATATACCATTCCATTTGAAATAAGAAAGATATTGCGCTTTGAAAATTGGCTGAAAGAAAAATTGATTTCAGCTAAATGTTGAAAGATAATTTAATTCTATAAAATTTTAGTGTAAAGTACATAGTTTGAACTATTTGATGATCAAATTTGGTTCGCCTAACAACAATATTTTCCGATATATGAATTTATTAATAAAACACCACAAAATCTATATTTTCCAAAAAATTATTAATGCTAGATGTTATCAAAATCCACTTCATTTTCATCACAGAATTTAAATATGTAATAAAAAATATACTATTCTATTTAAAATAAGAAACTAGGGTGTCCTAACCCATACACCAGGGGTTGATAAAACAACGAAAACATTTTCTAAAGATAGCTCTGATGGAAAAACAAATGTATACCAAATTTCAGAAACTTCCATCAATTAGAACTCGTTAAACGTCTAATGGACCATCCTCTTGGCTCACTCTGTATATATACAAAGCACTTTAAATTGTTTAAATTATTATAATTTTCGATAAAAATTTTTGACAATTTAAACATAATACGCAGAATTTTTGCCCCAAGCGACATTTTCAATCGCTCCGACCCTGGCTAGAATATCCGCTGTTTAGTTATTATTGTGGTTTATCTATTGTGTTACTACTATTTGTAGCTTTTTTGAAAAGACATGGCCATTTATACGCTTGACTAATACAGAAATTGTTAATTTTTCTTTTCTAATTTGCAAAATCGGACACGGAAGACTAAATATAAGATAGATAGATTGATAATTAACGTAACAACAATTTAATATACAGGGTGATTCGATGGGAATTTACAAAATTGATGTTGTAATTTTGTAATTCTATCATGTTTTATATAATATTTAAGTATTGTAATTTGCAATAAAATCCCAACAATTTCAGGGTCTACTTTCATCGAATTCCTTATGTTGGTGGAATTCCGGTTTGAATGGTGCAACGAAAAGTCTCTCATATCTTGGTTATATTAGTCCAGGTGCTTTATTAGTCGGTTCAGAACCGTGTGCTATTGATATTGTGAAAACAGCATGGGAACGACGTGTCTTACAACCACCATCCGGCTATCAAATTGTCGGTTTAGAAGAAATTGACGATTGTTATGGTGTACCAGTAAGTCAAACACAATGGACACCATTACCGGAGGCTGTATGTTCGGTTGTTTTACGTTTGTCACGACAAGGCCGTCCGGCTGGTATTGAAACAATACGTGAAGCATTAATTTTAACATTTCCACATGTATCGCCGCCTAGTGAACAAGCTTTATATGATACTTTAGTACAATTAACAACTGAAAAGAAATTGTACCATACATCGAATGGTTACTTTATTGTAACTCCAGAGTAATTATGATAATTTCTATACTGTCTGTTCCATTTAAATGGTCCCAGCTAGAGAATTTTAGCAAATTTTGAATCTTGTAACTCATCGGAAAGTTGACTCATAAGCTCTGAAACGATAGATATCGGTTCTATAAGGCTATCGATTCTATAAAGTGTCAATATCGGTTTCTGAAAGAGCCGCTAGGAGTTATAAATTCGCTGTTGTTGGATCTACAGTTATTTTTCTTTCAGAAACAGGTTTCGAATTTATCGATACTACACCCTTATAGAACCGACAACTATTGGTTCTATATCGATTCTATATGTTGTAGAACTAGATGGTTTATTTTGGATTGTTTAGGAATATTTCGCTCTTCAATAGATGTCGGTCTAAGAGCTAGGACCATTTAAATGAAACACGCTGTATTTTATCGGCTTATTTATCGATTTTTTATCGATTTAGACGCCGCCGATCCCGCAGCCATTCCCGCAGCCGTGGCGGCGCCTGTAATCGCCGGCCCTGCGACGAGATCGATACAGTTACCGGTAAAACAATGCTAATGACAACTGACGAGGCTTTAGTCATGGTTCACGGTGACATGGCGACTATAAGAGATGGTAATGTTACCCATCAGTTAATCCAAACGAATCTAGCGGATGTTATATGTGGTGGGAATTTGAGCGATAAAATCCTCTATCCAAGAAATTGTAAACAACGAAATTTAACAACAACAACAACATCATCGTCATCATCATCAACAACATCATCGTTCTCACGCAGTCCGGATCGTCGGGGATCGTTCCGATTGTGGCGATCGAATCGCAGCCGGTTACGACGATCGGCGTCAACACGTACGATATCGAAACATTACACTGCCGATACGACTAGCAGCAGTACAGAGACTTCAACGCCACAAACGAACAGTCCACCACCAAGTAAGAATTATAACAATTTAATCAACAATAAAACGGATGTTTCTAGTTTATTTTCCCATAATTATAGAACAATACAGTATAATTATATAATTTCTGTACGTTACAGGGAAAGAATCGCTGCTATCGCGACTATTTCGGAAATCGCGCCGGTCTCAAATCAACACATTCAGCGCCCAATTCCCACCGACCGAATGGTTCAATTCGAAAGCCGTCCATTTGCACAGTATTGGAACCCAAACGACTATCGATAAAGTAAAAATTAAATCGATTGATAATAATCGCATCTAATTTGTTTAAATTTCAGCAACAATCAACGGTACCAATTGCGCATTATTTAGAAAATGGCGAGATTAAACCGTCTCGTTCGGCAACCCTACCACGTCGACATTATCAACGACATTTATCGACCGATTTGACAATAAAATCGCGCGATAGTTCGCCAACGAAACTGAATTATGCGTCATTGCCGAGGAGTAATAAATTGTCGATGAATAATCGCGACAATTCGAAACGGACAACGAATCGCAACAGTTTAATCAAACAAGAAACAAGCAATCAATGTGATGTTGCTCATATCAAAACTAGTCAAAATAAAACGGATTTAATTGATAATAATAGTGGACCGTCTAGTATTGAATCGCAGAAGAGTAGTACGAAAACGGATTCGTCGATCAATAGTGGCCCGTCTAGTTTAGAATCGCACAAAACTGTGATCAATACGAAGATGAACGATGTCGATTTAACAACAACAACAAAGAAAAGTAATTCGTTTACATTACAAGTAACAACAAATCAATCGAAATTGAATAATAAGAAAACAACAGCTATGATTAATGGTGATAATAGTAACGGTACAAGTACGAAGATTTACGTTGAAAATTCACCAATACGGTCGGTGATAACGTTCGAAAATGGCCAATCGGGCGATGGTAGAAATCCGAATTTAGTTATAATTAACGATACGGAAAATCAACAACAACAACAGCAACAACAACAACAACAACAACAAGAACCAGAAGCACAAGTTAAAGTAGCAACGAAACTAATAAATCAAACGAAAGAAACTAATTTGAATAACTCATACGATGATATAAAAACGATGAATAACAGTAGGAAATTATCGTTACAACTACCAAATCAGAATAAAGATAATTTAAGTTTCCACAATTTAATCAAAAATATATCATCGGGCCACAATCGTTATTCATCAACATCAAATCCCGATTCTCCAGTGGCGCAACAGCCGGGTTTTATCACAAAAATCTACAATAGTTCACCACCGAGTCCAACGAAAAGCGTCGATTCTATAGCGAATTCAACAACAACAACCATTGATACACCATCGAATGATGTTAAACAAAACGAAAAGAACCTATTGGGTTCTGAACCGAATCTAATTTATAATACCACAACAACAACAACGCCAATCAATAAGAAAGACACGGAATTTCCCAGTTTGAACGATTTAACAGCGTTCAATTTTACAAGTCTGGCGGCTCAGAAGATATTGAAAGGGGTCGGTCTGAATAGTGTTGATACATTGGTTGAATTGAATATGACAGCGAATTTGGATAAACAGAATAATTGTGATGTTGTTCATACTGATTTTGGCATGTTTTAAAGGGAAATAGTGGTCATTTTTGCTAGCTTTTTATCGTCGAAATAAAGCTTGTTTTAAAGTGGCCTAAATATATGGATTTTTGGAGATTTTTTCTGTAAATATATGAAAAATAATACAGATTTTATGTAATTATGTATCTATATATTATTTTAAATAAATTTGCTAAATAACACCATAATATTGTTCGAATAGGCTCCTTTTCGGTGAAAAACAGTGTATAAACTCAATATACAGGCTGAGCCAAGTTGTTGGCCTATTAGAAGTTCTAATTGATGGAAATTGCTGCAATTTGGTATACATTTGTTTTGCCACCTGAGATATCTTTAGAAAATGTTTTCGTTGTTCTNGTTTGTCAGTAATTATGTCAAATATTCAATCTATGCCTACTAGATCCTCTAGTAAATCAGTGCTTGTAATGCTTATTCAGAGGTATTGTGTTTTCCACTTACTATGCTGATGCAAGGCAATTGTGATGACTGAAAATCTTAGAAAATTTAACAGTTTTTTCTCAACAAATTTCTTATGTAACCCCCTACAATTTTTACATTTCTAAACGCGGAAAAATATGCTCTTCCAGAAAAAAAAACAAAAATAGGGGTTCTAATTTAAAAAAATCGATGATGACGCCATTTCTTCGCGATGGTAACTAGTCGAGTTGTTTGGACCCAGCTACAAAAAAATTATTCAAAAATAAAAAGTTACCTGTCTCGGTTTTTTTTTATAATTTCGATAAATAATGTAGTTATTTGCATTATGCGCTTCTTTTGAATCACAGTGTAGAAACAAATAATATTCGAATTTTTTTAGTATGGTGTTTTAATGACAAATCGTGAAGAAGATGTAAAAGAAACACCAAAATGTCCACTATTATCCGAACAGAAAGATACAATTAATAATAGTCCACGTACAACAATGAAACATCGTCCACGTGATACAATCAAACATGTTAATGAGAAAATTGAAAAAGATGATAATGTTGATGATGATAGTGAGGCTGAGAAATTATCACCATTATTACAAAATGATATTTTAAGAAATGGTAATTTAGCCCTAAATATGGTGGATGTTGTTGAATCAATCGATGATACAGATACAGATCATGAAGATATAACAGTAACAACAAAAACTACAACAAAACCTATTGAAAAAACAAAAAATCACAGTAATTAACTCATACAATTGATTAATTTTCGTTAATCACTATTATCATTGTTTAATTGAAATATTTTAGGAAATAGTTGCGATGAACAGCGTGGCGGTGATGAATCCGATTATTATACACCGGAAGAACCAAATCCAACAGCTGGCCCGTTATATGAAACAAATGGCCATACTAGTTCAGTAGAAAGTACTCCACAACGTTTACCTGGTACCCCATTATCTCATGCTAGTGCTAGAAGTAGTGGTGATAGTTATACGAGCGGCTCTAGTACTAGGCATTTATTAGCTGTTGTTGCTAATAATGGTTCTAACGATAGGGCTGTACATATCTAAATATAATCGATTTTATTAATTTCTTTTAATATAGAAGGGTTGGCTAATAATAATATTGAGATTATTTATAATTATGTAAGAAATAATAACGGAAATACTCTTATGTGATACAATATGTATGTTTTTATCTGGTATTTGGGTATTGATAGGTTGAAATAACTCGAATTTTCTGCTATATAATTGAAGAATAGTGTATAATTTCTATAATTTTAATTTGTTGTATTTGTTGTAAATTATTTTAATTTTGTATATATTTGAAATTCGAATAAATAGAAATTAAATTCAAATTTTGGAAATTAGATGGCGCTAATTGCGCTTAATCTGGCAACGTTGCGACACCGTTTCTAACCTAACCTTCTCGATTGTTTCTTTGGCCGTGTCGTATTAGCGCAGGTAATTTTTCTAAATATTTCAATCATCCTTTAATTAAAATTAATAAAAATCTTATCTAATCATCCCTGTTTATCGTTATCATATTCCCCAATTGATATTATTCGGTTTAATTTGGTTTTTGTTGGGTTTTTAGGCCAAGATGGGTCGTCGTCCAGCAAGATGGTGAGTCTTATTTGAATTGTTATGGGATTAATCTAGAATTCGTTTTGTTTTTGAATTTCAGTTATCGTTATTGTAAAAATAAGCCGTATCCAAAATCGCGTTTCTGTCGTGGTGTACCGGATCCAAAAATTCGTATTTTCGATCTGGGTAAGAAGAGGGCGACAGTCGATGATTTCCCATTGTGCGTCCATCTAGTTTCCGACGAATATGAGCAACTTAGTTCGGAAGCCTTGGAAGCTGGTCGTATTTGTTGCAACAAATATTTAGTAAAACATTGTGGTAAAGATCAGTTCCATATTAGAATGCGTCTACATCCATTCCATGTTATCAGGATCAACAAGATGTTGTCCTGTGCAGGAGCCGATAGGTACGTGATAAAGTTTTATTATTTCAACAAGGTCGGATGACTAATCAGCTTGTTTTAGGCTCCAAACTGGAATGAGAGGTGCCTTCGGTAAGCCGCAAGGCACCGTTGCCCGAGTCCGTATAGGCCAGCCGATCATGAGCGTACGTTCGAGCGATCGTTTCAAGGCACAGGTCGTTGAAGCTTTGCGCCGTGCCAAATTCAAGTTCCCCGGACGTCAAAAGATCTACGTCTCAAAGAAATTCGGTTTCACAAAGTACGATCGGGACGTTTACGAAGAATTAAAAGACCAAGGCCGTTTGGCACCGGACGGTTGTAATGTACAGTACCGGCCGGAGCACGGGCCACTCAATCAATGGAAAAAAGTACAGGAGGAGCTGTTGAGCGCTTGAATTGTACGATTTCTTTTATAAAATCTATTGGAATAAATATTGATATTTAAGAAATCTGGAAATTGGGGATTAAACCAACAAATCCCTATCCTAAATCCTTGTACTTTTTGGTACCAATATGAAGGTAAGTAAAAATTCAATAAAATTCTATACAATTCTTTTTTATTAGTGGGTAATAGAAACCAAATGTTTCAATTGATATGCTGTTCAATCCAGAGTACTGTATTGATAAGCTGATCTGTCTCGTTAGGAACAGCACCAATAGGGTGATTATCATCATATAGATTCATTCTGAAAATTAATTTAGTTGTATTCTATAACTTTTTGATAATTCGTTACCACAACACTGGAGATCAAGAGTCTTTTGTACAATTGTTGATTATTTTCTCTTCGATTATACATACCACCTCTTCTAATTAAATCGTCCTATACTTTATTTTTAAAGTACATAGGACTTAAGTTTATAAAATAATCAAAAAGAAGCTAATATTTGGGCGCGCAAAATTCAAATCCCTCTTACGTAGAAAAGTCACTAAAAACAAAAACTGGATCGATTTGGATGTAAATTTAAATATTCATGACTCGTTTCTGCTTTAAATATTTAGCTCCCTGATAAGAACCACGTAATACATATTAGAGTACTATCAGAACTTCAAAATCCAATATTTCCTAGCATTATTTTAGAGTTGTGTAAACTTGTCTGCAAAATGGCCAATGGGAAGCTGGCATTTAGGCCTCCAAAATCACTCCTAGTTTAACAATAGAGTTTCTTTAGTTTATTACAATTTTAGAGACTATTTTACCAAATTTTGAACCATGTAGCTTACCGAGAAAAACGACCGTTTCTATGTCGCAGTTTCCAAAATGAGTTACAAATGCAAAATGACAAAGATGCTTATAATGTTGATTTTTTCATCTTTCTCCACTGTATTCTCGAATAGGTAGAAATATTTTCTTTATTCTAGAATGAAATGGAGAAAAATTTGGGGTGCTTCCTTGGGTGTTAAGTTCGGTTCTTCAAATGGCAACATTTTATAAAATCATTGTTTTTCGATCAACTTCCCGATGAGCTAAGTAGTTCGAATTTCAGTAAAATGATCTCCAAGGATCTTTCTATAAATCCTTAAAATATTTTTCAAATCTTCCATAAGAATTCAGACCGTTTAAGTGAAATACGCAGTGTGATGGCATAAAAAGTGAGGCAGAAGCTCTGTTGAAAGAAACTATCGATCTCTAGCGTTATAGTGGCGAATCATTAAAAAGTTATAGAATACGACTTGTCTAAGTTAATTAAAGCTTATTTTACCTAACAGTCACCCCATTACTTTTAAGTCTCGTATAGTATTCCAAAGCTTGATGTGGAGGTACTCTTAAATCTTTACTACCAATTTGCAACAAAGTCGGCGCTTTTACTTGATGACAATATTCAATTGGTGAAGCTTTCCTCATTGCCATCAAAATTTCATCATTAATTTGCCCTTTTTGTGTATATTCATAACCGATTTCAACATAACACCAATCAGGTATATCAGAAATGACACTCATCGATGCAACATCAATAACCGGATTTCGAGCAACCACAACTTTAAACATATCCGGATATTGTCCACTCAGATGGGTTACAAGAAATCCACCATGTGAACCACCGACTAATGCTAATTTTTTCGAATCTAAACACTGATAACGTTCCAGTACGGTTTGTACCGATAGAATACAATCGGCAACATCAGATTCACCGATTTTGCCCAAAAGGAAGTCGACGGAATCTTGACCGGCGCCAATTGAGCCACGATAATTGACAAAAACAATTCCATAACCTGTGGCAAAAATTGTAATTTGTTTTCGTTAATATTTAATTGAAATTTACCTAAAGATAGAAATAGGGAAGCTTCCAAGGAGAGATTATTGGCGAAGGCACTGTGAGGGCCGCCGTGGGGCCAGACGATCAAACCGACAGATTTAGTCTCACTGGTTTTTGGTCCTAAATAAATGGCAGTGAAATTCTCTGAAATAAAAATAATTTAAATAATCGATTTTATGGATTTACTGGGAAGATTATTTGAGCAAATTTTGTAGTTGGTCGCAGGTTTTCTCCATTTTATTTTGAAAATGGTAAAAATGTTTTGCATTTATTCTAACAGAAAACCGTAACATTTTATAAAACAAGTTTTTGACCAACTTTCCCGTGAACTACAGAGTTCTGATTTTGCCCAAATGATTTCCAAGGATCTTATTTAATTATTTAAATGAAATCGCGATATTATAAAAATATATCAACATACTTACTGATAGTATCGTTTGTATTTTGTGTTAAATATAAATACTCGTAAATACAATTTTCTAAACCGGATACAATCGAATTGGTCGTTAATTCCTTCCATACTATCGAAGTTTCGGTATTTTCAGTTAATTTACAAATGATTAGACGATCTTGTTTCAAATAATTACGACAATTTGCCAAGACAACATCATTAAAAACATCCAAAACAATTAAACTATCATCATTATGGATTAATTCGGTAATTTTCCCATTATTTATATCGATAATATACGAATTAATTGTAGTTTGTTGATTTGTCGATAATATTAATCGATTATTACTAGCAAAACAACGTTTCACAAAGCCTGAATTGAATAAACCGTAAAATTTCCGTCCATTATCGGTTTGTATTTCAGTTTTAACAATATCGACAATTATGGAGGGTACAGTCTGAAATTGTTAAAATTTAGAAAAAATCTTAACAACTTGGAGAAATTACTTGTTGCGTTAATGGCAAAGTGGCTTTCATCAAAGCCATTGCACCAGCATGTGGTCCAGCAGCGTCCCTTTGTAACCAAATCAACGATTGGCCATCTAACGTGAAAATTGGCGATTTCACCGATTTATTCACCAAATTCAACGGTGCTGTAATAAATTATTTAATTAGTTCGTTTTATCAAAATAATAAATTAAGAGAAATTTACTATAATTGCCATTAAAATCCAGTTTAAAAATTGTGCTAATACGATTCGTACAGTAGATTAAACCCAATTTTCTAGGTTCAGTTTTATAAGCAACACCAACAATAAAACTACCGTCTGGTGAATAAACAACTTGAGCTGGACATACGTCATCAGGTATACCATTTAGAATTTCCGCATTATCCGTTTGTAAATTGTATTGAACAATAATCGATTTCTTTTTACCGACTAATTGTTCACCCCAATCTTGAACGAACAGATATTCCTCACCCTATAATAGAACAATGATAAAAACAAATATAATAAACTAAAATTGTTTACTTTTGTAGTTTTTTCATCTTTGTCTTTATCATTTGTATTTTTCTTATTGTTTCGTTTACAAAACGGTTCGGATTTCGGTGGTTTTAATTCAGCAACGTACAAGAGTTTCGTTTCATCCGGCGACCATTGAAACGCACTAAATTCGCCATCCGTATACACATTTCCATGTAAATCAAGCGCATTTAAATCAATCACATTACTTAAAGTGAAATTTTTCCATATTTCTAGATATTGTTTCTCGTTTAAATCTCGCAAAACGGCCCGATATTGCTCAGTTGGCGATATCGATGATAGTAATCTACAATATTCATTAATTTCATCAATAAATTATTACAGTATTGGTAGTGTCGTAGCTTACTTCGAAATCTAGTCAAATATGAAGCAATCTACGACACTACTCAACCAAAATATGGCCAACTATGAGGTAAATTACTGTACCATGTGTGCTACGCTATTCCTCTTCGCAGTAGCCTGTGATTTTGAGAACGTAAATCTGCTTCTTGATTCAACTTTATAATCTGCATTATCGATAATCGGTTGAAACAAGAGGATGTCGGTAATGCAGATCATTTAGTTGAAACAAGAAACAGACATACGTTCGCAAAATCATAGGCTACTGCGAAGAGGAATAGCGTGGCATGGTAGACTTTCGGTATAATTACTCGTTAGTTATATCAACAGGTAATGAGTCGGCTAATTTGTTTAATTGCGGGTCGATTGTTATATTACGTAGGAATTTCATTGTTTTGCCCCGTTCCAAATTGCGTTGTGACCAAATACTTTGAATTATCGTTTCATTATTCGTTAATTTTGCATTAATTAGTGCTGGTATTTGTGTTAAATTCCTGTAGATTTTCACAATTTTATCCAGCTAAAAATCCACATTTTTTTAATCGTATTTTATCGAAAATACTACTTACATTAGATGACATTATTGTATCGTTTCCAATAATCTACAAATTAAATTAAATTAATTGATAATTCTATAAAATTCTATAAATTTTCAAACAAATATATTTTAATTTATTTTAGTTGATTAAAGTTGGCGATATGTGAATTTGACACATTGATGACAAGCAAAATTAAGACCAAGGTAATCGAGGTGTGCTCAATTCGTCCGGCATTTTGTGACGTCTATATTTATAAGAAATTGTTAATTTATACAAAAACCATCTATTACGATTAGTTAAAAGTCGTAAATTGATAATTTACACGAAATATACTTGAATATCGATAATGAATTTTGGAAAAATACTATTATTGCGGGCATATACCGCGCCTATTGAACACAAAAAAGCTTGGCCTAATTTAGGTTTTAGGAACATTTAGGAGTCGTCCGGTTGGTAGTATTGCGGCTAAAAAAAGAAATGTCGTCACTTCATTTACACATGTGTAGAATTTTGCATACAACTGACATTGTTGTGAAAATTCTGTGATAATTTTTTTTATTTATTTTCGTATTATCAGAAAATAATTCAACTGTTACGTGTGTCTATGTGTAATTATTATTATCATCAATATAAAATAACAAACGAATAATTATACACCTTTCGTAATTGTAATAATAATAATAGTAGTAGTATTAGAGAAACAAACGAACTTGCAGAGAGAGGTCGATTGATTGATTTTTCCCCACTGATCAGCCTCTATTGGATTTTATATGAAGATTTAAAAAAAAGGATTTTTTAATTTAATGGAGCAAATCAAATGATTATGAAACAGGAAGATATTAGATGAACCGTAAGAATTGTAAGTGTATTGATGTATGTGTGTGTTAGTTCGTATGTCTGTGTATGTGGTGTAGAATAGTAGGTGGTTTTTCGTATTTTGGCAGGTCGCCAGGTATAAAGGCAAGAATCAAGCACACCCACAAACACCTGCTTGTTAGTATTTTGTATAAACAATGGATTTTTAACGAATTTCATTTTAATTCAATTAAATTCAATTAATTCGATATGGAAAAAATTAAAACAGATCGAATTCTAAACTAGTAATCGATTATAAACAACCACCAGTATAAATTTAATTGAATTTTTATGTATAATTGAACGACTAATGATTCGAATTGTTAAACTAGTTCAAGATCTTAAAATAAGTTTCTATTTTTATTGTTTATTCGGCGACTGTGTTATTTAATTTATTGACTTGATAATATCAAGAATCATCTACAATTGAAACAACAGTTGGAAAGAGCCACCCTAAAATCAACCACAAATACCGGTAAGACAATCCAGTTTACAACTCATATGTCTAATCTTTAAATAAATCATTTTAAAAATAATTCTCTAATAGAAAAGTCAGTAAACTAAAATTAAAATCGTTTTCTTTCTAGGTTTTTCAAACTTAATTTATCACAAATCGTTCACCTGTGTGCTTTGCTAACAAAAAAACATAAATTAAAGTTTGTTTTGGTTCAATTACAATTCTAATCGTCATTTTATTATGCTAAACTCGATATGTATTACCGTTTTTATGGTTTGTCGTTTATGGTGAACGTGCATTTCTTCTGCCAATCTGCTTTAAATACACACAGAGAATTGATTTTTTTCTATGCACGTTAAATTAAATTCTTAAATAATCAATAAGTGAGAAAATTAATTGAATTCTCGTTTAAAACATAGAAATCTAAATAAATAATTGACCATAATTGGAAAATTTATTAGCGTAATCAATTTGTTAATGTTATTGAAAATTGGAACAGCAATTGCGTGGTGTTTGTGTGTTTATTTTGTTGTATTTATGTGCTTTTTGTGGGTGAAGGTAGACTATTTTATAATTTCTAATTAGAATTCAAAGTTGTGTCTTCATATATTAGAGGTTAATGGAATTTACGTTATCAGAGACATACGTAGATGGTTCTTTGGTAATTTACTGAAATAAGGCTCAATTTCCATTTACAATCACGTTTTTAATTGTAAAATCATTGATGTATTTAGGTTTGTCTATAGAGAATATTGTAGGTATTGTTTAAAATTTGTACAGATTGAATAGAGCTGGATTAAACAAGAATTTTCGGTTTTAACTCTAATTTTAGGCGCAATTAAAGATTTATACCAAGTGTTTCATCTGGGACTACAAATTCTTATTGGAAATGCCAGTTATTGGCGAACAATTTGAAAAATATTTTAAGGATTTATAGGAGAATCTCTAGAGATCATTTTACGAAAATTTAGGCGTGATAACTCATTTGAAAGTTAGCTAAAATGCTCGTTTTCAACTGTGAAGCTATTTTTGTTTCTTTATTTTATTCTGGAACACCGTAGTGAAAACATATTTCGAGAGTATTGAGTCATTTTTGAAAATTGCACCGTTTTTAGAGCGCCTTTTGACTAACTTCACGTTGAACTATAAGGTTCAAATATTTTCCAAATTGCTCACCAAAAATGGCAGTTTTCATAAGAGAAATACTAATTTGTACTGAGCAGTATTAAATAAGTCTGAAATGGAGAATTTTCGGTTTTAACTCTAATTATTAGACTCAATTAACGAATTTTACAAAGTGTTTCATTTGGGACTGCAAATTCTTATTGGAAAGGCCATTTATTGGTGAACAATTTGAAAAATATTCTAAGCAGTGCCGTGTTGATTGGGGAGCGAAGGGGACACCCGAATTAAAGGGCGCTAAAATATCTAACTGAACTAATTTTTAATTAATTAATCAGCAGCTAAACCAAGCTTGAGTTTGAAATTATCGGTAAGTAAAACAGTAATAAACTATTATCAACTTTAGTGGGCGGCAAATTTAAGCTTAACACGGCTCTGATTCTAAGGATCTATCAGAGAATCTCTGGAGATCATTTTAGGAAAATTTAGCCATCATAACTCATTTGAAAGTTGGCTAAAACGCTCGTTTTCAACTGTAGCTATTTTTTTTTGTTTCTCTTTATTTTATTCTCGAACACCATGGAGAAAACACATATTTGGAGAGCATTGAGTCATTTTTGAAAATTGCGACGTTGTTAGAGCGTCTTTTGACTAACTTAACGGTGAGCTGTAAGGTTCAAATTTTGCTAAAATGTTCAATATTTAAATATTTTCCAAATTGCTCGCCAAAAATGGCAATTTTCATAAGAGAAACACTAATTTGTATTGATTAATTAGAGTAGTCTGAAAAGGAGAATTTTCGGTTTATCTCTAATTTTAGGCGCAATTAACGAATTATACCAAGTGTTTCATTTGAGACTACAAATTCTTATTGGAAATGCCATTTATTGGGGAGCAATTTGAAAAATATTGTGAGGACTTATAAGAGAATCTTTGGAGATCTTTTTAGTAAAATTTAGGCATCATAACTCATTTGAAAATTGGCTAAAACGCTCGTTTTCAACTATGTAGCTTTTTTTTCCTTTTTAATTCTGGAACACCATGGAGAACACATTTGGAGAACATTGAGTCATTTTTGAAAATTGCAACGTTGTTAGAGCGTCTTTTGACTAACTTAACGGTGAGCTGTAAGGTTCAAATTTTGCTAAAATGTTCAAGGTTCAAATATTTTCTAAATTGCTCTCCAAAAATGGCAGTTTCCATAAGAGTTATAATCCGAGATGAAACACTTGCTATTTGCTTCTTACAAATTTTACTATAATTTCAACTACCATGTGTGCCACGCTATTCCTCTTCGCAGTAGCCTATGACGTTGCCTTATCGACAAGCTATTGAAAGAAGAACATGTCGATAATGCAGATTATTTAGTAGAAACAAGAAATTGATATACGTTCACAAAGTCATAGGCTACTGCGAAGAGGAATAGCGTAGCACACATGGCCTTCTTTTATATGCTATAAATTTTTCTTGCAAATATGAAAAGTGGTTGTGTTTTATGTCTAATGTTGATTAATTGGCAAGATAATACGGAAATACCCAACCGCAATTAATCAAAATGTTTCTTTATGTTTGTTTATTAATTATAAAATTGTGTTATTCGTTATTTCCCTTATGTTGTCTATTGTGTAAAGTTGTTTGTGTATTGTCCGTTAGGTTTGGTGTTGTTGGTGTTATCGTCGTCTACGGTAACCCCTCGCCATGGACGGCGTTGGTGGCCGAAGACGTTTAGCTGCCAAATCGTCTGCTGAGGACCAGGCGCTTGATCAAATCGCTAAAGAGGTAACATAATTTGGTTTTTTTCTTTATAAATAAAGAAAATCAACCTAAAAAAAAAACTGAAAGAATTTCCACGATATTCGATTATGTATTTATAGAAACTGTACGGGGAGTTGTGAACGGATATAGGTGAGAAGGATGCATAGGGGACACGACTTTTTCGAAATGAAAATAAAGCGCAACTGTATGTTCTAAAATTGTAAATGAGAACGTGCATTTATAATCTCAAAGTATCTATCTACCTTATAGGATTTCTCTTTATTATTATTAATATGTTTTTTCTGTATTTTTTAATTGTTTTGTTTTCTAAATCCTCAATTACAAACAGAAAGTTGTCCGCCTACATTATTACCTTCAAGTATTAATTTACAAAACCTAACACAATTATTGTACATTTTTCTATTCATATTTTAATTATTACTATTATACGTGTCTATTTTTGAATTCTATTTTTGTATCGTTAGGGGTTAAGGTACTTTCGTCGTAATATTGCACCCTTACTGACGCGACACTATTGATTTCACAACAAATATGACGTTAAAACAAGAGAAAACTTACCTATATTTATTTAGAAAAGAGGCCCAATAAGGTATTTTTATAACTGAAATTGTATTGTTTTATTTCGTTCTAAATATAAATTATTCTTATCTAACTTATCGTTGTTGATTAGAATTTTTAGCCTCATTGAAATAGTAAAATAAAAATTCGATAAAAATATGGTTAAATATGTCTATTTCCGCTTATCGAGAAACTCGTTGGTATATTTTGGGCAATGAACCCAGTCGTCTTCTTCATGTTCTTCAGCTATTGCTTCTACTTCTTCATCTCCTCACTTCTCTCTATTTTCATACATAGAGAACGACAAAGAGGGAGAGTAATAGAGTTTTCACTTGTATGAGATATTTATGTATGAATAAGGTTCTCCCACAGTTCATTCCAGTCTTTAGTTTTTGTCATATCAACAACAAGACCGTTTTGCATAATTAAAATATTGTAATAATAAAAATAGTGATAATCAAAAATGATTAAATGATTCCTCGAAATTTTAAACATTTTGTATGTACCGTTGTCTTGTTTTAACATAAAATTTGTACAAATATTGTTATCAATTTAAATATTTTCATCTAATTAAACTGAAAATTTTAACAATTATAGTCTGATAGTGTTTTTGGTTTCTGTTAAAAGGGTGTGACATATTTTTTTATTCTAAAAATATAAAACAAAACGTCACAATAATAATGGTTGTTGTTCTTAATATGAATTTAACAACAAATTGGAAAAATTCAATTGTTTATCTCAATAAAGAACCATCAATTAGTGATTGTTTATGGGAGGTGAAGTGTCCAAATATTCTATTTGTTACAACAGTTTTTAGAAGTAAAAAAGTTGTAAGTACAATTTCTGTTTTTATTTGTTTTTTACAATAATAGAAATTGGCGAAAGTTTAATAAAAATTATTGTATTTGGCTAAAATCTTTCTACATATAGAAAAATTTAGAAGTTACAAACGATTGTTTTATTGAAAATTATAGTTGATTTTTGTACTTTTTGATATCGGAATAACTGTGCAAAATTCTCTAAAACGATGATTCTGTTAGCATTTTAGATGATCTATTGACATAACATACCACATGTTCCTTATATATAAATAGATGATATCACTATTAAAGTTTACGTCATAATTTTGTGTTGAATAGGTAATCCAGTCTTTATACATAAGTCAATGAAAAATTATTTCACATGTATCGGTTAGTTTACGTTAAAATAAAACTGAAGCGGCAATATTTCAAATTATTGTTATTAGTCGTTGTAGATAATGAAATAAATTTGTGACAGGTGATAAGACAGTTTTTATTTTTATATTTCTCTGATTATCACAAATTTGTACTACAGTTGTTGATAAAATATTGGCTATAGAAATCGTTAGTAGAATTTCTAGGTGTGGTTTTTCCAAATTGAAATTCCCACATGTTATTTAATTTTTTCTGTTGTAATTTCTAATTATTAACATTTTAAATAAAGCAAAATGACGGATTTAAATAGTGAAATTAATAATAATCAAATTTTATTAATCGATGGTGTTACAAAGAGCGAAACATCTGATTTCGTTGATGATAATCGACAATTTTGTGGTGATGATAATGTTATTGAGACTATGTTGCAAAATTCTAGTGATAAAGTGTGTTTTATCTTTATTTTTGTTTAATTATTATTTATTATGGGTTTGTTTTTAATTGTATTTTTTTAGGCAGAAGCACGACTTTGGGCCAAACGACAAGCTAGAGCTGAAGCTAGAGAAATTCGTATGCGCGAACTGGAGCGCCAACAGAAAGAACAAGAAGAGAATGCTGATCGACAATTCGATATGTTATCAGAACCGATTTCAAGAGCAACAAGGTCGATTACTAGTGGCAGTAGATATCTGTCTAGTCGGCGAAGTTCTGAAGATTCCTTGGAGGATGGTGGTAGTCTTCGGGATTTACGGGTAAATTCATAGAAAATTGTTCAAATTCCAATTTATTATTAAAAAAAATTGCTTTTATTACAATTTTTGTCTATACAAAAAAATGTGAACGAAAGCAAATTTATCGTTTATTTTAATTGAATAGAATGAATTAAAGGAAGTCGAAGAGAAATTCCGGAAAGCGATGATTGCAAATGCTCAACTCGATAATGATAAAACGGCCCAAACATATCAACTGGAATTACTCAAAGATCGGTAATTATTAAAAAAAAACAATCATTTTTTAATATTTAAATAATAAAATTGTAGTATAGAAGAATTAGAAGAAGAACATGCACAATTGAAACGTGAACATAGAGAAAAATGTCGTGAATGTGATCAATTGAAACGTTTATGTGCAAAATTAAAAGATGATTTGGCTGTGACTAAAGCTGAATTAATTGAACGAGATCAATTAATTACTGAAAAAGGTTTAGTAATTGTTGGTGATGATACTATTATTGACGAAGAACAAAGAAATGGCGATATTAGTCTTAATAATAATAGTAATAATAATATAAATAATAGTTTAAATGGTACACCGAAAAGGGCATTAGTTAGTATTGAGAATGCACAATTATTAGAGAGTGCCGGTGAAGGTAGTTTAGATGTACGATTAGCGAAATTTGCAAAAGAAAAAAGCGAATTACAAGATCAAATTAGTCATTTAAAATTAGAATTAGAAGAAGAAAGGAATAAACGGAAGAAATCTAGTAGTGGTATTAATATTAATACCCAAAATGGACCATCTTCTGATTATGATACAGATGAAATTGATATACAACGTAATTATTAGAATTATCAATTAAATATTTATTGATAAAAACAATTTACAGGAGAAGCTAGTAGACAATTAGGTGATTATAAATTTAGAGCACAGAAAGCTGAACAAGATGTTGCTACATTACAAGCAACTGTGGCACGATTAGAGAGTCAAGTGATTCGATATAAAGCAGCAGCGGAAATGTCGGAAAAAGCAGAGGAAGCTTTAAAATTAGAAAAAAGAAAACTACAAAGAGAAGTAAGTTGGATTATTTCAAAAAAAAAGAAACGCATGAATTATTGTAGCTTATTCTTGATTTTATTTAATTTTTTTTTTTTTTATAATTATTTCGCACATTTTTCTTAAATTACAGGATTCTTTAACTGATTCCACTGACGTATCTGAAAGCTTATAAAATTTCTTAGAGGTAGTAATGCTTCTTTGCCTAACCTATACTACATATAAGCATGCTTAATTTTCATTGCTTCTGCTTTTCATTATTTATTCTCTATTTTTATTATTATTATTATTGTTGTCATTTATGTGAATTTCATTGTAAATCAATTACTATCAGGTAAACACGTTAAAGCATCAATTAATGTTGATGGAAGCATCAAAAACTGCTTTATTAGAGCAACATGAACGTCTCCTCTACAGAAAATCACTTGGGGCTCTATAGAATCAAGCATGATTTCATTGTAATGTAGAATTTTTTATCAATTTCCATCATTTCACGTGACTAAAATCACTAAAATTCCATATTTTTGCTGCTTTTTCTACTAAAACAGATGCTTATTAATTATTTGTTGTTTTGTTTTTTTTTTTTATTTATTTTTGATAGTTTGTATATGAAATTTTCAAATATAAATTGATATTTTTGTAGGCAAGAGAAGCCTTAAGTCGTGCTGAAGAATTGGAAACTTCCAATACACACCTATTGAAACGTTTAGATAAATTGAAAAATGCCAAATCGGCTTTATTGAAGGAACTTTGACAATCATCTAGTGTAAATCAATAATTTTGGGAAATATTGAACTTGAAGTGAGTGATTTTGTGAAGAAATGTTCAGTGCTTTAAACTATTTTTTAGTCATTTTCTATATTCAACAACAGGGGCGAAACAAATACCAATTTTTTAATCTAATTTATTTTTATTTGCATATTTTTAACAAACGTATTATTCCTAACGAATTTTAACCGGTTTTTTTTGTTAATTTAGAGAAATTATTAGATTTATTTATTAAAATTGTTTAAAGTGATTTTAAATTTGTAAATTGTCATATTTATTGTCTATACTATATTTATAGAAAATTGAAAAGAAAATTCTCAGGATTATATGCGTATAATTCAAAGGAAAATTGATGAAAATTATGCTTGAATCAAATTCTAATATGAAAATTGAATGCTTCTCGATATTATCAAGTGATATAATTATTAACAATTATTATCATTTATAACAGTAGCTCAATTGGAAGTTGTGAAAATTTACAAGGTAACGGCTTTTTTACTATTATTATTACTACCATTGGGGCTCAATTTTGAATAATCATTTGTATAATAATTATTGATATGAACAGAAATAGAAATGTGATTATGTCGGAGATAATTTGCAAAGAAAAAATATTTATAAGATAATACATTATGTATATATAGAAGATATGTGATTTTTTTTGTGTATATTCATTTGGTAAAGGTATTTGAAGAAATAAACTAATTTATAAAGTGTCACTCGATGGTTATTTGAAACCTCCAAAATGTCTATTCTTAGTCATTCTAAATATAAAAACTAAACGTCTCTTCAACTATTATCTAGTCGATTATAATGGAATTATAGTGTGGAAGTTTTCCACGGTTTTCCGTCGATAATTTTCCCGGTTGTTGAACGGGGGTAAGGCGCAGAAGTGGGGACGTGTTGTTGTTGTTGATGTAGGGCTTGCGCGCGATTGGTCATCTACATTAAAGCTTTCCAGTCGCTTTTTCAGGTATATCACGTTTACACAATTTTTTACGGTTCGGTTGTTGGTGTTTGATAACATTTGTTTACTTTCGCAACGTTTATAATCAATGTGTACGGGTTTTAACTGTAAATAAACAGTTTATAACAAAGCGATTATTAATGTGTTAATATTCTTATTGTTGTGTACAACAATAATTCAGAGGTATGGGTTTAATTGTAGATATTGGCTTTCTGTCTAAAATCAACGTAAATTTTTCTAGTTCTCGTCTAATATCCAATCAAAATGGTGTCTGGAGGGATGACCTGCATTAAATATTTACTATTCGCCTTCAATCTATTGTTTGCGGTAAGATTTCCGTCTTAATTACTCATCCGATCGAAATCAATGCGATTTGTTCAGATTTCTGGCATTGCAATCCTAACAGTTGGTGCAATCATCCACATTGCCTATGCACATTATTCGAATTTCGTCTATTCGAGCTTCCAATCAGCCCCCATTGTGCTGGTCATTGTTGGTGTTATCATTTTCGTCGTGGCATTCTTCGGGTGTTGCGGGGCCGTCAAAGAGAACCACTGCATGGTCGTCACAGTAAGTCCGAATTTGTAGTTGTTCGTAATTATTTTTAGTCGATTTAATTACTAGTTATAGAAAATAATTAAATTTCACTAATTATGTATTTTATTATAATTTGTGTAATTTTATACAAGCGTAGGTACACATGTACCGAAAATTTACTGTAAACTAGGCCTCGTATACAGGATGTATCAGTATTTCAGTATCTAGACAATTCTTTTCGATCAGTTGAATATACAGGACGTCTATAGTAAATTCACTCATTTGATGGAAGTTTGACGAGAACATAACGGAATAAAAGTCCCTAATTTTAACTTAATAGACCTTATTAATCTAGTAACTTTTATTTTATTTGGAAAATATCAGGCGCCAAATTTTAAAACAACCAAGGATTTGTTGTGATAATTTAATTGCAATACCAATAAAGTATAGATAAAGTTGCTAGATTCGTAAGGTATTAAATTAGTAATTAGGGACTTTTATTTCGTCATGTTATCGTCAATCTTCCATAACTGAGTGAATTTACTATATAAGATTGATTTTTTAATCAAAAACTGAACTAAGCTACGCCTTACGCGGAATAATTTATGATAATGCCACATTAATGCATTTCACGATTTATATCATAACTATTGTAGATAGTATAAAATTTGATACATTTTTGTAAAATAGGTCGATGAGTATAATAATTCTATACAATTTAGTATGAATATTTCTATTCAATAATATTAATAACAGTTTGATATTTTTCCAGTTCTCTGTTTTTCTACTAATTATCTTCATAATTGAAATAGCAGTTGGTGTTGTTGGCTACATCCGGCGTGATGAAGTTGAAGTTATGTTGGAAAATAAATTAAACTCAACCATGTATGAATACTATAAAAATGATGATATAAAAAATACTTGGGATATTGCTCAACATGAAGTAAGTATTGTTATCTTCCTCCATATACCGTGTGTTCCACTTAAATGATCCTAAAGTAACAGTCGTATTCTCTAACTCGTTACCATAATAATGCACAACTTCTATCTCACTCTTTACAATTCTATCATATGTAGAATTGCAAAAAGACTGGCGTTGTCATAGTAACGAATCGCCAAAAAGTTAGGGAATGTAATGTAATATTTCAAAGGATATTCTTAACTTATAAGAAAAAGGCAGGTAGGCTCATTATTTCTGTTGATAGTAATATCAACTTAAATCATAATTCTATCTCTATTATTCTCATAAGTTAGTATTAAAATTTTTAAAATATTAAGTTGGACAACCTTCTAAATTGTCATTCGATAATTTTATAATAAAAACGTGAATTTAGTTTAGCTCTCATAAATACATACCTTGAGGATTTATAGGAGAGTCCTTGGAGATAATCTTACCAAAACTTGAACCATGTAGTTGGTCAAAAAACTCGTTTTAACCCGGCTCCACATATTGGCCCATACGTTGGTTCATGTAGGCCGAGTGATTTTGTTAAAGCGTCCAGACATTGGGACCCAGCTCAGATAGTTCCAAGCAGAGTCAACGTTAACGTGTCCGCTATGGGAAGCCTTGCTTCTCGGTCGATGCAGTTAGAATGAGCTAAGTTCCAATGTGTGGATGGCTGGACAAACGTTGGCCCCAACTTCTTTGATGTTTGGTCCAAAAACCGAGCATATGTGGCCAAATTCCAACGTTGGGGCCAATACCATTTCCTTCAACCACACATTGGCGCCAATGTGTAGAGCCGGGGTTAAAACATGAAACAAATGACTCAACACCTTCTTTTTTGATTTCTCTCCATTGCATTCTAGAATAAATCGACAAAAAATCAATATTAGGGGCATCTTTGAGCCATTCTGAGTCAATTAATTCCAACCAACTCCAAAGGAGTTTCAAATTTTATTCAAACAATCTCCAGTGGCTTCCCCTAATAAGGTTTTCTCAAAAGCTGGGACTTTTTAAGTAAAACAGGCGGTAATTCTAAGAAATATAAATTAATTTCCTTTTTATTGTTGCCATTTGCTAAAATCATTCTAATGAACCCTTATAATGATTCATTTCTTGAAGACAAACATTAAAACGCCCACTTGTTAAATAGTTGTTGATAATTTCATTAAACTTTTATTATTGCCATTATTATGCTGACCTGTTGGAATTGTTGTTAAATGACATAATTATTTCTTTTATATTCCTATTATAGTCGATAAAATTATTACAATCACAATTTTCTTGAATTATCGTAATATTAAACAAATCAATAATGAAATTATAGTTTTATTGACTTTATTATTTATTAAAACATTAATCCATTACCTTACAATAATTTATATCCAATTATGTAAACAGCAATAACCCATGATTTTAACGAGCAGGACTAGAAGCGTTTTTGACCGGCTTTCAAATGAGCTACGAGACCCAAATTTTACTAAAATGATCTCTACGGGCCCTCCTATAAGTTCTTGAGATGATTCTCGAATTATTCGCCAAATAACAACAGTTGCCAAATCTATTGTCCGAGGTTAAAATGTTGCAAGATTTGATAAACTGTCTATCATTTAATTTTCATAAAAACACAAATATTTTTCAATTTTTAATCATGTTTTTAGATGCAATGTTGCGGAATGAATGGCCCGGATGATTGGAACAAAATCAATCATAATAATAGTCTACCACATACATGTTGTCCAGATACTCAAGACGATGGTACTTGTACAATAAACACCGAAAATAAGTATACGAAATCCTGCTTTTCTGCTCTAAAAGAATTATTCATCAAGTACGGTTCTGTAATTGCTGGTGTTGGTATCGGTATTGCTGTATCTCAGGTAATTCTCTCATCGGATGCTACAATAATCCACAGTAGGCTGTGACTTTGTGAACGTAGGTTGGTAATGTAGATTACTATAAATTCATGATAGTAATCTGCATTACCAACACACGGTTGAAACAAGAAGAGCACCTGCATTCTCAATCACAGCCTACTATATATATATATATATATATATATATATATATATATATTGTATTTAGGGGGAAAGTCTAATAAATTTTGTATTTCCAGCTTATAGGTGTGCTTTTCGCCTGTTGTTTGGCACGTTCGATTCGCAAACAATATGAAACCGTTTAAAACACTTTCAAGGAAAGAAATGAACACAATCACGTATAAGTGCTATTTAAGCCAGCACATTTTTCTTCAATTAATTAAATCCACTTGTTTTATAATTAACTACTTGTATGTTGTGTGATTTGTTAAAAAATAAGCCAAAATTAAGCTCGTACAAATACCAAATTTAATTTCATTCAATACAACTCGAATATTTTGATAATAATTGATTTTTCTAATTAGATTTGCAGCGTTTAAAAACTAATCGTGTATATTATACTATAATAAGAGAGGATATTTATGATAAATGTATTTTTCTGAGCCAAATTTCAATGTCAATACGCTGAATTTTTATGAATTTTTTGATAAAAACAACACTGTCTCTAATACGAACTGAATTTGTATGTCTATACCAAATAGAATTAGTTTTCTTTTATGCTAATTTAGCAAAATTTCTATTTCAGTTTAATCATAAAACAAATAATTGTTGTGTGATTGTGTACAGTGTAATATTTATCCTTAGAAATGTAAACTACCCGTTAAATTCTGTGTCTATATACCAAATGTTTCGCGGTATTTCTCTTAGCAGAAAGCTATGGCTTTGTGAACGTAGGTCGGCTTCTTGGTTCAACTTAGAAATCTGCAGTACCGACAAATTATTGAAATATGAGTTTGTCAGTAATGCAGATTACTGACTTATGTTCACACAAACATAGCTTATTATAAGGAGAAATACCGCGAAACACCTTATATAATAGTGTTGTACACTTTTCTTTAATTACAACAAATTATCTATTGATGTTATTCTAAAATATATAATAATTGTAATAAAGTTTATCAAAAAGGTATTATCTTTGTTTTTTTATACAACAAAAATCCGATTACATATTTAATTTTTATTGTTACAATTAGAACTAAACAGTACTCGACTTGCTACAAGAATAGTCCATATTCTCTTAATTTCAGTAAAAAAAGTATACTTTACACAAGCAATTGGGTAGAACAAAGGATATGGAAGGGAAGAGAATTAGGGTTGACAGACAACTGGATCAATTTGATTAAATTAACGTTTTTTTGTTGTTGTTTTGACAGCAACAGTGCTTTTATATCAAATTGAGACAGTCGATCAATCGTATTCTCTAACTTTCTGAAGATCCACTACCATGACAATGCTGGAGATGGGCAATCTTTCCAAACAGATCTACCTCACTGTTTACAATTGCGTCATTAGAAAATTGAAGAGACAGGAATAAAACTGCTGTCATGGTAACGAATCACCAGAAATTTAGAGAATACTACTGGATGATTGTTTCTTACTATTATTATAATCCGGTATAAATCAAAGAAACAATCAACAATTTTAAAGATTATAAAGAAAAAATTGCACGATTGGCAGATAATCTGCAATGAAGTACATTCACATTTAATATAAAATAAAACAGAAAATAATGATATGGGAAATTTCGTTTGGTTATGTTGTAATACTTCCTTTGACATTTATTTGAATTAATTAAAAGATTTGTTTTTTAAACGACTTATTGTCCGAAAATATTTAAATGAATCACCAGGAACTTAACACTTAGTGCCTAATTATTATTACAAAGAAACAAGAGGAATTCTGTTCGAAAAAATCCGATTCAATTTAAATGAAAATTTGGCCGCTTGTTTGAAAACAATGTAACAAGTCAGAAATTATATATTTTCTCCTTCCCCTTTTTTGTTTGTTTAGAGAACGAAAATACAATCACTGTTGCTCATTTTCACTCTACTAATTACCAGAAAAAGTATATTTAGAACAATAATTTCGTACTCTATTTGTTTTCAATTCATTTTTTGTTTCTTTTAAAGTGTAACTAACTAAACATAAATTTAATGAATTAACAAATTAAAAAAAATTTAATAATGAAAAAAAAACACATATAAACATTAAGGGTAGAGAATACTCGAACATAACTAGGAGGAGGATTTATGAAATGTATTTAATGAGTGATAAACAGAGATAGAGATAGAGAGAATGGGGAGAGAAACAAAATTATTATATAGATTATAATTTGCCAATAATGGCGAAGGGATCATCAACATCGATAGTAATGCTAATAAAATAATTCAATCACGTAGCATATCGTTTTGTCCACAATCGAGCGATACGATCGTGTTCTTCACGATTCTGTAGATATTGGGTAGCTATGCTGCCTACCAAAGGATCGGCTACAAAACGGAATATTGATTTTTTTCAATAAACAATCAAAATAATAATTGTAAAAATCTATAATGCCCCAATTCTGTCTGTTTTTACAAAGAATCCAACAATTCAAATTCCAATACAATAGAAGTTCAAAATTCAGTCATCTAGTCGTATTCTATAACTTTACATTTTCGCGCTTCGTTTCTATGACATCGCTGTACACCGACAGTCTATTTGAACCGAATCATATTAGTCGTATTCTTTAATTTTTTTGCAGATTCGTAAGCATGACAACACTAGAGATCAACAAGCTCTTTTGAATAAAGTGTTATATCTCTTTTCAATGATATAAATGATGGAATTGTATAGAATGAGATAGAAGCTCTATTCAAAAAGGTTGTCGAAGCATTCAAACGAAATATCTCCATTGTCATTTTACGGTAAAGTGATAACGAATCGTCAAGAAGTTACAAAATACGATTGTATAATTAAGAAGACATAAGGTTATTCAAACGAGACTAGATCTCCAGCGTTCTCTTAAAATTAGAGAATACGACTGAATCTCTTTCAATAGATCATCAATTCCATGATTTCTATTGATTTGGTCAACTACAATTTTATATATCCTGTTGGGATAAAGTTATTACGGATTTCAAATCTTTCGAAAAAAATTCTGATAATGATCAGATTAATTAAAGTTTATTAATTATTCTACTTCGACTTTAAATATTTATAATACCTCTATGTATTAAAATAACAATACATATTAAACTGTGGTTAACCAAATTAATAGAAATAATTAGAGAATACGACTGTGTCTATATCACTCTTTACAATTCCAAAAGACTGTAGATATTCAGCGTTGTTATGGTAACGAACCGCCCAAAAGTTATAGAATACAATTGTATAATTGAGAAGAAATAAAGTTATTCAAACGAGACTATATCTATACCGTTGGCATGGTAACGAATCGTCTTTAAGTTAGAGAATACGACGGAATTTATTTGCATAGATCAATATTGTCAGTTCCATCATTTCTATTAATTTGGTCAATTATAATTTTGTAGGTACCGATGCGATATTACTTCAAATCTTCGAATTATGTTGATGGAATTAAAGACATTGATCTACTCTATAACATTGCCATGGTAACGGATCTACAGAGTTATAGAATACGACTACCTGACTCACTCTTTAGAATTGCCATGGATAACCCAAAAGAAACAAGGACAAAACAGGTTATTCGAGAGTGTTGTTATGGTGTCGAATAACCAAAAAGTTAGAGAATAGGACTCTCTTTGAATAGATCAATATCCTCAAATCCCATCATTTCTAAATTCTATCACTTCTATTTATTGGATCAACTATAAGTTTGTGATGCAACTTCAAGTCCTCGAACAAATTTATAAACCAACGGTATCGTTTCTATTAATTTACAATCAACAACCAAAAAACTTTGTCACATAACTTAAAAAACAACCCAATAATTTTGTCATAGCAACAAATAATATTGTTGGCATGACAAAATTATTTGTATGATATATAATTTGATTGTGTGACAGTTTTTTGGAATCCCATGATGGCGTGACGAAGTTTTTTTAAGCATGTGACAATAAATTAGACTATAATTTCAATTTTAATTATAATACGTAGGTATGTTTAAGTAACAGTCCGTACAAAATTGTAGTTGAGCAAATTAACAGAAATTAAAGGGACTGAATTATTCATGAAGATTGTAGACAACATTGTCATGGTAACGGATCTATAGAAAGTTACAGAATACAACTGATCATTTCGAATTTTAATTGCTTGATCTTTTATAAAGACAGACATGGGGTATTATGTTTTGTTTTGTTTTGTTTTGTGTATATTTACCTGGATTGCAGTCAGTAAGTAGAGAACAAATGGACAATAAAACTTTCGAGATTGTAAGTGCCGGCGACCAATTATCTTTCAATATATCTAAACATATAACACCTTGACTGTTTATGTTGCAATGATAAATTCTTGTTCTAAATGTAACTTTTGGTGGTTTAAATGGATATTCTGGTGAGAAATGTATATCCAAAAAGAATACACCACCCTCATAGACCGACCCAGGTGGTCCCAATATTGTCGATACCCATTCGTAGAAGTTTTCACCTTTCGGGCCGGCACTACAGTTCGGCGGTGGATCTAATGTGATTTCAGCCAATTCTTTCTGTATACGTTTCGCTGATGTACCCAATGCTTTTGACATTTTTGGACTAGGTTTCGTTTCTTTTGTTTCTTTCTGTTCACCAACTTGGGCCTGTCCACCACGGCCACGACCCGAACCACTCGAACCAGCTGAAGACATTACTATAAAACAAAAACAAACGCACAAAACAAAAAAAGACTTATTTATAATAGAATATCATAAAGAATTATGAATATGTAAATAAGCTGGTTGGAATTTGCTTATTTGTATGAAAGTCGATAGTTTACCAAGGGGTGAAATTGGAGTATTTTCGTTAATGGCAGGTAGATGAGAGCTTGAATGTGGTAGTGACCCTACTCAAAATCAAAATTGATTCCTGTCACTTTGTCGGCCATTTTGATTTCTTTACATTACACAAAGTGGAAATTTGAAGAAAATATTTTCAAAATGCCAATAAGAACAATAATTATGTTGATTTTAAAATAGAAATCATACAACTCAACCATGATGTTTATTGAACAACAATAATCCATCACCAAAATTGGTCATTTTTTTAACAAAAATTACAAACAAACTAATACTAATTCTAATCAAATAATCAATACAATCGATTAATTGAACTCTAATTAATTGAATTTAATTAAATTTCAACTTACTATAATTATTTATTGTTGTTTAAATCCAAAACAATTACACTCCCTTTTTTCCACTAATATCGGCTCATGGCGGCGTACTAAGAGAATCACACAAAATCACACTACCAACAGACAAACAAAAAAACTTTTTCCACCAAATTTCTACAACGGACCTACAATATTAAAAAAAACTATATAAATCGAATAAATTGGAAAAATACGCTAAATTGCCAACGAATTTCACATAAAAATTGTATTCTATTCAAATTTAACAACGAAATTAACTGAAAACATTAGAAACAATTAACACTAAATTGGGGGAATTAAATCCGCTCGATTGGTATTGGTTAATTTTGACGTTACTGCAATTAACCTCAACAATTTTGTTTGTTTGTAATTCGAATTGATTAAAAATGGGTAAACGACAACACCAAAAGGATAAAATGTAATTATTTAAAATTATTAATTAATTCGTTAATTGTGGATAATTTTAGGTATTTGACGTATACGGAGTGGACGACTTTGTACGGTGGCAAACAGCCGGGTTTCGTATCGAAAGAGGAGGCCGATTTTAAGCGTCTACCATTCGATCATTGTTGTCTATCATTACAACCGTGGGTAGCGCCGTATTGTGATCGTGATGGGAATATTTTCGATCTTGAACCGTTGATACCATTCATGAAGAAGTTCAAAATCAATCCGGTTACTGGGACGCCTCTAGATTTTAAACAGTTGATCCAGTTGAATTTCTATCGTAATAGTAATGGTGAAATTGAATGTCCCGTTCTATTTAAACCATTCGCGAATAGTTCACATATTGTCACTATCGCTACAACCGGTAATGTTTATTTGAATGAAGCTGTTGAACAATTAAACATAAAAAACCGTAATTGGAAGGATTTAATCACTGATGTACCGTTCGAACGGAAAGATATAATAACATTACAGAATCCTTTAGATTTATCAAAGTTTAATATATCGAATTTCCATCATGTTATCAACAATTTACGTGTCGAAACCGATGATGAATTGAATGAGAAATCCAATCAGCAACGTTTAAAAAATATCAACCCGGAAACCAAATATACGTTAGAAGAATTAGAACGGGATTATAAAGAACCAACGATTGAAATCAATCAAACGGAAATTAAACAAGCGAAAGCGGACAAATTTAATGCCGCCCATTATTCAACTGGAGCTGTAGCGGCGGCATTTACATCAACTGTAATGGTACAGAAATTGGTCCATGAAGCGGCAATCAAACCGGACGATGAAGTGCGATATGAACGTGTCAAAAAGAAAGGCTACGTCCGTTTGATTACAAATCTTGGTCCGCTAAATCTAGAATTGTATTGTAATGAAACACCGAAAGCTTGCGAGAATTTCATTACACATTGCAAGAATGGTTATTATAACGGCACGAAGTTCCATCGATCCATTCGAAATTTTATGGTAATTTATTTATTTATTTTATTTATTTGAATGTAAAATTTTCTTTGATATTTGTAGATTCAAGGCGGAGATCCTACCGGTACCGGAATTGGCGGTAAATCCATTTGGGGTAAAAAATTTAACGATGAATTTCGTCCGAATTTGACGCATACCGGCCGTGGAGTCTTGTCAATGGCGAATTCGGGTAAAAATACAAACGCGTCACAATTGTAAAATTATTTTCTCTCATTAGAAATGAACCAAATTAATTGAAAATTTCCAGTTTTATAACGTACAGATCGTGTAAACATTTGAATAATAAACATACAATTTTCGGGCGATTAGTCGGCGGTATGGAGACTTTGAACGAAATGGAGAAAATCGAAGTCGATAATAAAGATTGTCCAATCTACGATATCGTACTATTGAATGCCCAAGTTTTTGTAAATCCATTTGAAGAAGCCGATGAAGAGGTATTTCGATTCGATTGACAATTCTTTAATTAATTTTTTATTAATAATAGTTGGCTAAAGAACGAGAGGAAGAATTGAAGAAACTACAAGAAGAAGAGACGGCAAAAAGGATGAAGATCGAGTCACAGAAAACATTGAAAGTCTTTAAAAATGGTGTTGGTAAATATATAAATCCTGAAATTAATAAAACGTAGGTAGTTCTAGTTTATTGGAAGTTTATTGATAAAAATCATTTTTTAGGGCGAACGAAATTAACGTACAACCAGCAGAAAAGAAGAAGAAAAAGAATTTCTCTTTCAATTTTGATAATTGGTAATTGTCAAGATTGAATATTTCTTGTAAATATTGTTTAAATAATAATATCGGTAAGAATATTGATTTAAAAAAATTGAATTTTATTTAGTGAAAGTTGGCAATCCTAGAAGTACCGGGGGTTTACTGCTTGTATTCAAGTGCAATGTTGCCGGACTAGCTACTTTATTACGCTTTCAATATTTGAGAAAATATTGGAAGATAAATCAGTTTTCTTATAAATATTCAAAGAACTAGCTCTTAATTTTTTGGTAGTTATAATNCTTAATTTTTTGGTAGTTATAATCGTATTCTCGAAATAAATTACTGTTGGTTAAAATTTCAAAAAGGTTGAAAATTTTTCTTCATATTTCTTCTGAAAAACTTCGAAATCGTCTTATGAAGTGATAATAGCTAAGATTTCATGCGTCTTTTAATACTCGAAATTATGTTTTAGAGTGAACCACTATAACGAGACGATACGATTTCGTAACATTGCTGAACATTCTATTGAAATCTACAAGAAACACACGAAAAAACTGAAAACGAAATTTTTTGTAGATTTACAGTATTTTAATCGATTATTACTACTAATAGTTACAGTAAATCTAGCGCTGAAACCAGTGTAGCGAGTGGAAAATTTAAATAAATAGTAAAAATACAAAGCAGTACACAAAAAATACGTCAACGAAACACACATAAAGTCAACAAAATAAAGTAAAGAAAATCTTCTAAAACAAAATACTTCTTATCCCAAACACTGCATTACTCACATTTCTCTTTAGTATGTCTTTATAAAACTTCATTTAAATTCGGGTTCATTGTAAATTTCTTATTACAAATATGACATTGATAAAGTTCATCTGTATAGATTTTTAAATGCAGAGATAAGTAACTTTTGGTGGAAAACTTCTTATAAATGTGACACCGGGAAGAGTTTCTAGTATGTTACAATAAACATTTTTTCAAGTCCGATTTCACTATAAACCTCTCATCACAAATTTTACATTGATAAGGACTTTCATCTGTATGGATGCTTAGGTGAACAGATGAGTAATGTTTAGTGAGAAACTTATTATTACAAATCTTACACTGAAATTCTTCATTTGTATGACTCTTTAAATGAGAAGAACTGTTCGATATTTTCTTACATTTTCGATGTGGCCTTTCGTTCTTTTGATACTCCAATTCTAAATAACTTCCATCATAAATCTCTTCATTTTTATTGCTGATATCATTTATTGCTTTGATATTATCAATATCAACAGATTCATTCCTCTTGATCTTTATTGGAGTCAGCATCTAAAATAATTTAACAATTAGAAAATAAAATCATCTCTCTCATAACACGATTTTACTTGTAATACAGAATAATAGTGTATAAATTTTAACACGGAATTAAAAATAAAGAAAAATCGTGTTATAGAAGGATTGATATTACTATCATTAATCTTACCGATTGTTGACGGAATTTCCTTAATTTTCGTCCCATTCTTTGAACGATAGTTACTGGAATCATTACTATTATCAATGTTTATTTCATCACCATTGTCATCATCATTAGACTCACTCCCTAAAAATGTATTAATTTAAAGACACTCAAAATAAAGTGATTTAAATTCAAATTTAGCCTCTTATAACACGGAATATTTTCTTGTAAATACAGTGAAACTTCCTTACAGCGAACGTCTGTGTAACGAATTTCTCTGTATAACGAATTTCGT